>PVIR01041908.1:0-12502 GCA_004026965.1 Petromus typicus | reverse complement strand
TAACAATACTGGGTGTGGAGACCCACACCCAGCAGCAACCAGTACCACATACCACAGTGCCGGGCGTGGTGGCTCACGCCTGTAATCCCAGCACTTGGGAGGCAGAGGCAGGAGGATTGTGATGTGAGTTGGAGGCTGAGCTCAGGGCCAGCCTGAACCACAAAAGCGAGACCCTGTCTCAAAAAAACCTAAAAAAAAACAAAAACAAAAACAAAAACAAAAAAAAAAAAAAAAGAAAGTAGAAAGTCTATCTCCTATATCACTTAAATGTCTCAATCAGTACTTTACATCAATTTAGGAAAACTTACTAGAGTAGCCCTTTTAAGAGAGAATGCCATCTGATTCCCTGACAGTGAATTTGGGAAACAGGATTTGGATGACAAGAGTGCTATAATTTTAGTACACGGTTTTGAATATTACAGTCTCCTAAGATAAATATGCTTGACTTTTTGGATTAAGTAGTGTCATTGTTCCAAGAAATAGTGTTCCTTTGGTCATTTGTTTTGACTCTTATTATTTTTCAGTTGCACCTGTACATTAAAAGTACTTGAGAAACTTTTTAAAAAATTAAGACTTAGTGTTTCTTTAGATATTCTAATGTCATTATCAAATAAAGCCAGAACCTGGGTATTTGTAAAAATGGGTATCTTTTCTTCTTTTTAAGAAGCAACCTCTCATCAAGAATACACCAGTATTGCCTGTAATCCCAGCACTTGGGAGGCAGAGGCAGGAGGATTGTGATGTGAGTTTGAGGCTGAGCTCAGGGCCAGCCTGAACCACAAAGCGAGACCCTGTCTCAAAAAAACCTTAAAAAAAAAAAAAAAAAAAAAAGAATACACCAGTATTAAAAGGTTAACTTTTAAAAAAAAGTGTCTACAGATATCTATAAGAAACGCTAAGAATTCCCTTGTGGGCCAGTAACCCCAGAAAGATAACCGACAATATGCGAAAAAAAATCTTTCCCAGATGCTTTGCAGACAAAGGGCTACTAGAGTATGTAAAAAGCTTAAACAAATCACCTCCCCTAATTTAAAGACCCAATTCAAAAATGGGCATCTGAAATAACCTTCCTCAAGAAGAAGTAAAAACAGCTAAAAAAGCATATGAACAAATGCACAACATCGTTGATCATTTGAGAGATGCAGATAAAAACAGCACTGAGATTCTATTTCACTCCACAAAGAATGGGTGTTATGTCAAAATTAACCAACAACAAATGCTGGCAAGGCTGCAGAGAGAAAGGAGCCCTTCTGCACTGTTGATAGGAACTTAGACTGGTGCAAGCACTATGGAAATCAGTGTAGATTCCTAAAAAACTAGGATTAGAGGTCCCACAGAAGACCCTGCTATTCCCCTGCTAGGTACATACATGAAAGAACGAAAAGATTCTTATCACAGCGACATATGTGCACCCATGTTTACAGCTAAGTTTGTAACAGCTAAATCTTGAAAATAACCTAAATGCCCATCAACTGGAGACTGGATAAAGAAGACGTGGGTTTTTTTTTTATAAAATAGAATATTATTCAGCCATAAAGAATGATAACTTCGAGTCTGTTATACTCAAATGGATATACTTTGGGGACATACTCATAAGTGAAATAAATAGGTCACAGACTTGTCACTACTATATCTTTTCTCTGGTATGAGAATCTGAAGAGGGAAATGAGTTCTAAAATGTATGATAGATATTGGGAAATAGAAAGAATTCAAAGGGAAAAAGGAGGTAGGGGTAAGAAGGGAAAGAAAATTTCATGGTTAAAAATGGAAGCAAAGCTTATGTATATAGGGGGCAGGAGAATGAGAAAAAATGAGAATTAAGGCGTGTCACTACTGGCACTCAATGTCGATCATGATGTGTATATAAAATGTATTAATAAAATCAATTAAAAAGAAAGAATGAGATATGTATATGCTAATCTATTAAACATACAAAATGCCTTCAAAGACTTCATGACAGCACATATCACCTTAGCAAACATATAATATTTTACATTATATGGGACATGCATGATGTCATTGGTAGTTGCAGGGAATCTAAGATATACTGCACTTAATGATGGAATACTTTAAAATGTAGAACCCCAAAAAGCATGCTCAGACTCTGATTCAGAAGTAGGCCACAGTTACAGATTTCCCAGGTTTTATAGGCATTCTGGCCAATTATAAAGTATGTCTACCAATTCTGTTAAATTCTCTAAGCTTTTATGAACCCCGGGCATTTCTACCCTATCATTACAGTATTTACAAGAAGAATTTTTGAGTGTTTTTCTAAAAATATATTTCTAATCTAAAGGATGATCCCCAAACCTAGTGCTTTAGGATTAAATTTTGAAGATATAATAAATAGGAAGTTAGCAATAGTACAGATAAAATAATATTTATGGATTATATATTGTGTGAACTTTGCTTATCTCGTAAGTAAACTCTGTAAGCAGACTAACAATAATATACTTCTGACAAGAAAGAAAAATTAGTCTATATTCTATAATAAAACTTTAAATCCTCATAACATGTTTCAATTTAAATTTTAAAAATACATTTTTATACCAACTTTTACAGCAAAATATTATAAAGAGAAAGTCTTGAATTACTTCCCTTCAGAACAGATATATACTGAAAAAACTTGTAAAAAAGACATTAGGCTGTTAACATTTTAGTTTTGAAAATTCTCATAAGCAGATTCAGAAATAGTATGCAATAAAATATGTATTCATATACACATAACCTGTAGATTCTTTCTGAAAAAGAAAATTCTAGTAAAGAGGTAGCATCTGTGATTTTGTTACACAAAACAGTAATAGAGATCTCAGAAACTATTCAATCTAAAAGACAGCTATTCTTAGCTGTTACCACCCATAGCTAATTTTGAAGTGCTATCGATAAAGTTTTGTTATTTTATAAATGCATTGCAAATGACCTCAGATTTTTGGTAAGTTAAAAAATCAATGTATTGTGCATGATTAATCTTTTCTCCTGCCTTTTTAAATGAGAGTTAATAACTTAATATTACATTAATACTGTATAGTAAAATAATTCAAGATATCAGATTACTCTAATAATTAAAAATATAGTTTCTGAATAACATTTTCAGTATCACAAATATTTATCATACAAATTGGTAAATCTACTTGCTTTTCAATTCAGCAATACTAGCTAACAAATACTGAGTTCTAAATTATTAGCATTATTAATTTAATCTTCCTAACAAGCCTAAGAAGTGGTATCACTTATATTTTATAATGAAGAAAACTGATGAACAGGGAGATTAAGTAACATGACTTGTGTCCCATGAATGAGTATTTTCAGATCTGAATTTCAAGTGAACCAGTCAGTAATCAGGTATGGTATTTCTCAAAGGCTCCATACAGTAAACTAAATTTCCAGCTGCTCTGGAAACCCCACTAAAATATTTTTGTCTGAATATCTATTTTATACTCCCCATCCTCATAACATCTTTCAGGTTTCCTGACTGCAAAGGGAGTATACCAACTTCTCTTCTCTCTCTCAAAAAAAAGATGATTTCTAGGTTCCATTTAGCACTATATATATTCTAGTCTTTATGCAATTTAAATAAGAATTCTGTAATACTAATGGTTCATTTTAAAAACTTTAGTCTTGCTTCTGAATATAATGTTCTATGTGTCTAATCACATCATGATCCATTAAGTATGGTTTAATATTAAGATGCATTTGAGGTTTTAGTATATTTTCAATTATCTTAAAAATTATGCCTTCTTAAAATATATTAATCTACTCCCTTAAAATGTGGCACAATGTGAAAGAAGAAATCATGTTTTTTTAAAAAAATTTCCAGTTATTGTATTTAAACAAGCTTTCACAGGTGATTGTTTTCACAGCTTAGTAAAAACATAACTTTTACTGTACTAAAAATTCTATTCATTCTGATGTGATAAATGATTTTTAAAAATTCTGCACCACAAATCTCATATATGGTTCAGTGGAAATAGATCATAGGAATAAGTAATAAATACTAAAATCTCATAGTCTTTTATTTCAACAAAATCAAAGAATTAAAAATATTTTAGCTTGTGTTTGCTTTTTAAAAAGAGCCTGTCCAGGGATTTAGATCAGTGGCTCAGCATCTCCCTGCAGCACAAGGTCCTGAGTCCAATTTTTTGTCTAAAAAAAGGCCTGAATTTCTTCAGAAAAACAAGAGGTCTAATCATGCAGTCCATGAAAGTTTTTTTTTTATTTTTTAGCATTTTATAACAGGATAATTTTAACTTGAGCATAATTCAACCATTGCTTACTACCAGTTAAGACCGTTAGTATATTTTGAATCACTCTTTAAATGGACTTTGAATTACTTTTTATGGCAAAATGCAACTATCATATTTTTGCAGCAAAAAGCAGAAGAGCCTCTTCTTAAGAATGCTCAACACACTTTAAAAACAGACTTAGAGATAATTCTAAATCCTGTCTGCCAAATAAGCCTTGCTTTTAATCCTCTTCAATTTGTGTAGATGATCTGGCTGCAGTAAGAAGTTATATTTAAAGTACAAAGAAATTAAAACTTCGTGAGAGTTGATATACCAGGCTGTTCAAAGTAAAAATAAAGTATTTTCATTAAAGGAAAAATATGTGATAAGTTTTCTCTTTTAGCACCAGTATTTTCTAAAATCATTATCAAATCTACAACAAGTAGCTCTTTAGCTAGAATAAACAATTTGGTTCTCATAGTTAACCTTTATTTCATGCATTATTTAAGGAATACTATTGATTTTTGTGTATAGGCATATGAAACACACTGAAGGATTTTCACAGTGAAGGTACAATGCTTTGTCAAATATGGTAGTAAGAACATGCATATTAACATTATATCCAGCCAGGTTTGGTGGTGCACACCTGTCATCCCAGCACTTGGGCGGCAGATGCAGGAGGATTACCATGTGTTTCAAGCCGGCCTAGTCTACATAGTAAGTTCGAGACTAACCTGCACTACAAAGAGAACAGGGAATGGGATAGTAGCTCATTAATTCTTTTAATTTTACATGGCTTTTCTCTAATCTCAAAAACAAGGCTTTTGAAAATCATGATGGACTGAAAACTAAACATTGAGATAGTGGCCATATTGCTGATAAAAAAAGGAACGGGATTTGTAGGTAACATGAACATTAGAGGGTATGTTGATAGGCTTATATTCACTAAAACAAAAATTTCAGAAAAGTAGTGCTAACTAAAGATAGGATTACTGCCTATTTATACATCCTTAGTAGTCATTTCCACTTATTCTTCCTTGCTCACTAGAATTTTTCAAGCATTTCCTCTGTGCTAGTGTTACAGAAATACTTACAAAGCTATTTTACTTCAGGAAATAATGATTATCTATCTATATATATATCCATCAATCATCTCTCTCAGGCCTCTCTGCTTCCATCCAAATATTGAAATACTAGTATTCTTAAAAGTATGTAACTGGGGAGTTAGCTCAGTGGTTCCAGCGCCTGTCTTGCAAGCACAAGGACCTGGGTTTGGTCCCTGGTAACCACATACAATACTGGGTGTGGAGACTCACCCCAGCAGCAATCAGTACCACATACCACAGTGCCGGGAGTGGTGGCTCATGCCTGTAATCCCAGCACTCTGGAGGCAGAGGCAGGAGGACTGCTGTGATGTCAGTTTGAGACTGAGCTCAGGGCCAGCCTGAACCATAAAGCGAGACCCTGTCTCAAAAAAACCTTAAAAAAAAAAAAATATATATATATATATATATATATATATATATATATATATTATATTTAACAATGTATAAAAACTATGCACTTGGGAGGCAGAGGCAGGAGCATTGCTGTGATGTCAGTTTGAGGCTGAGCTCAGGGCCAGCCTGAACCACAAAGCGAGACCCTGTCTCAAAACACCTAAAAAAAAAAAAAAAAAGCCAACAATATGTCAAAGTGATTCCAGTGCACTGAAATGAACACATTACAAGAGAATTACAGAAACTATAGTGGAACATATTCAAACAGAACTAAGAAAAAAAGATTTTTCTAAAAGATTTTCCCCTTACAGGGCCGGGGATTTAGCTCAATGGTTCAGGTGCCTGTCTTGCAAGTGCAAGGACCCAGGTTCGATGCCTGGTAACCACATACCTATACTGGGTGTGGAGACTCACTCCCAGCAGGAACCAGTACCAGATAGCACAGTGCCGGGTGTGGTGGCTCACACCTGTAATCCCAGCACTCAGGAGGCACAGAGGCAGGAGGATTGCTGCGATGAGTTTGAGGCTGAGCTCAGGGCCAGCCTGAACTCCAAAGCGAGACCCTGTCTCAAAAAAAAAAAAAAAAAAAGATTTTCCCCTTACAACATCAAAAATCACGAGGTTAAAGAATTAAAAAATGAGAACTTAATTCTTTATTTACTATTACTCAAGCCTAATTTTAGGGAAAACTAATTAGGTAAAATATATTTGAATTAACATCAGGGATTTAAAAATAAATATAATTTTCATCAAGTATTAGACTATAGGACTTTAAAATTTTTCTGTAACATCAACCACTTCTTTCCTGTACTTATGACATTGATAATGTAGTGAATAATCTTTTTACATACTCCATGTTTAAGCCCAAGGCAATCTTGAAATTACCGAAACACAAAAGCAAATGTCCAAAATGAAATGTTAAAGAAATCATAAAGAAAGGAGCTTTAAGATAGCCTAACTGGCAAAATAAGTAGCTGATTTGGGGAAAATACTGAAAAATTATAAGAGAAAATTGTGGGGGAGAGAAGAGAGAGAGATATTTCTGATATAATGCAAAGAATATCTAGCATAATTTCTAATAGGCACAAAATAATAGCTGTAGAGAGTTTTAGAACTCAGGTTGATAAATTGCAACATGTCAATATATTAAAAAATAAAATAAGAGAGAAAATGCAAATACACAGAAGAACAGTGTCAGATCATCCTTAATAATGCTGGAAAAAAAGGCAGGTTAAAGTGAGTAGAGCATGAAAGCAGCCAGTGCTGAGGGAAACTGCCAGCATCTGACTTTGCGCAGTTTTGGTGCAGACATTTATAACAGAAAAAGAAATAATATAATGTGAGAAATTCTATGAGCCAGCAGTAATGCTTGATTTGATCATTTCTGAAAACAGCTATGCTTTACGAAAAAGACAGCAATATTTCCAATTCTACCAAGAACAGCTCAATATTATGCCATCTTGCCAAATAATCAGGACTTTATACAGAGAAAACAGCACACTGATGTAAGAATAAAATCTTTGTAAACAAAAAGATGTCTGCATTTCACAAATTACTTTAGAGAGTAAACAAAGATGGAGTTATTACTGACTTGTGATAGATAAATGAGAAATCAAAAAATGAAACCTGAATATAAGCAGGTGTAGCTATAAATAGATCTGAGTCACTTTTGTTTATCGAATCAAGATTTTTTGAGAAGTAAGAAAGGAATATAATTTTACATTTCATATGTGACAAAAGCTATACAAATAAAGTATTCATCTTTATAAAAACTGAAATGACAATGGAGAAAATCGTGTGAATGTTTAAATCAAAACATCATCAGCCATTTTAGTTCACTAAGTCTTAATATTATCTCTCATACATAGTTCCAAATGCCACACATTACATTTTACTTGTGTTATTGCTATCTATAAAGCTATGATTTTTCCAGTGATTATTTAGCTTGAGAAATACATCTGTGGATAGTATAGAAAACTACAAATCAATACATAGAAATGAAACAGTATGTTGAGTTCATTTTCAGTAAAAAGTTAATTAAAATGTTTGCAAATATCTAATCACTGGCTGGTTGCAACAGAGAATACCTAACCACTAGCAGCTAAAGCAAAAATAAAGTGAAATATTCAGTTCATATATGGAGAAAATAATAAAGACAAATTACCCCAAAGCTGTAAGGATTCTGACAGTATATGCCCATAAACTGTGTTAAGACAGGTGAGTTTCCTTTTTATTATAAAAAGGGTTCATGCTGGTACCTCTACACTGTACAAACTAAAAAGTATTAGAGTTAATATATTCAATTGATTTAACTGTAAGACATAGTGCAACACAAATGAGGAAACAATATATTCACTGCCCCAAACCTATAATCCAGATAATTTTTTTTACCATGTAAGAAAAAAGGAATACATTCTATGAACAATTTTGCTTACTTTCAAATTATCAAGAGATTGAGGTTTCTAGCAAATTAATACATAACATATAGATTATGAGGTAAAAATCATTTACTCTTTTTGGATATGGGTAGAATATATGTAAAAAGGGAAAAGTTACAATTAAGAGGAAATTCTAATTTGGTAAACAAGCAAATAATCAATGTCAGAATACAGTAATGTCAGCTTCTTTTAAATAAATGCAAATTTCTAGTTTTGAAACACTGAGTGAGAAAGCTTATCTGCTATCTGGTGCCTAATCAATGAAAGTAATTGAAATAGAACCATATTTTTCTATAACAGTTTATAAAAAATCACAGGAAAGGAATTCTTGGTTATGTGTAATGCTAAAGAGTTTTTATAATTAGTACATAGTTTTTCATATACTTAAATAATAACATCAATAATTATCAATCATTAAAAAATGGTTACTCCTCTCCGCCCCTAATAGGACTCCTGCAGCGAAGCCTCTCTCACCATGGCTCCTTCTTGTTCCCAGGGAGATTAACATGTGATACTGCAGTTATTCCACAATTCTGATACTAACGTTGGTCGATGCTTGTGCCTGCCCAGGTAGGTAGAGCACATCAAACCTCCTGTAACGCATAGCAGCAACAGATTCGACCTTGGGTCAGACAAAGTGCATCAGAGTAACTACCGTCTGGGTCTACTGCTAGACTTTTTCAAATTTCAACTTTCTACCTTGAAATGGGAATTATTAGTAGTTACCTACCAGGAATATTTTAGGTTACACAGAATGACATAAAGTGTTTATCAGGACATACTAGGCATAGCATTTACTTTCATTTCACTTTGCTACAAATATAACTTTTACAGGAAAAAATAACTGAAAACTGTGGAACTCTACTTACAAATGGGTTGTGTTTCAAGGCAAGCAAAGGTCTCGGTCATCTGCTGATCCTTCTTATTGCTAGATCTAAGTGTTTTTGCCACCCTAACACTCTGAGTGCTCTGTGACAATGTCCATGTGTGAAATATTGCTTTTTAAAATTCAGTTTTTGTCGGACTCAACAATGGTTTCCATTCTAATGCCCATAGTACTGTAAGATTATCCTTAACACTGTCATTTGACCATTTTATTACATCTTCTTTTAGTATCAAGGTAGCTGTTAAGCATTTTATTAGTTTATTTGGTACATTAATTTCTCTGAATATTAGATTTTAGTGTCTTAAGATTTTATTTCTTTATTGTTTTTATTATTTTCAGTTCTTTAGAATTTTAACTGTCCTTACACAATTATATTTGAGCATTTTAAGGGTATCAGGATCTGTTTTAGGTTAGAGCATAGATAATAGTAAATTTTTTATTACATATATTTTTATATATAAAAGGGGAGAGAGGGAACACTAAAATGCATGTTTCTTGTTTTCACTGTTAATACTTTATCATTTATATTGACTCTAATACTTTGAAATTATGTTTAAATTTTTCCAAAATGGGTGACTACTTAAAGCCCTTTCCCTCATACTTTTGCTAATATTTATTAGTATTTGATAACTAGTAATTTTACCAGTTTATGTAACAAAACATAGAAAAGGAGCTATATCATATTTTAGGTTTTAAGTAAACTGACATAGATCATCCTTGCAGCTGTCAACTTTCTAAACAACTTACCATAACAGTGTAAAACACGGTATATCAGTTGTCTTAAAGGAGGCTCCCCCTAGAAGCAGTCTCTGAGATATGGCATGGACAGACAATCCAAATGGAAGCTTTATTATAACTAGCAGGGGACCAGGGAACATGCTATGAGAAGTACAGGCAGGAGTACAATGCATAGTGGTAAGCATTGTATCACTGTGACCAACTGAAGCTTAATCCCCTACGGGAAAACTGACAAGTGCTGGGAGACACAGCCTTAGCACCGTGGAAGCCAGGGGTGAGGATCTGTGCATGTGTGGAGGTCATGGTGCGGGGGTGGGGGGAGGCTTGTATTTATATGCTGAAACTTTCCCAATCACTGCTCAAAGTTTTCAGCAGCTTTCTGCAGCTCAAAGGCAATCAGTCATACAGCCCAGATGCAGAGGCTGGCCTTTGGAAGGCTGAGATACACGAAATGGCAAGGGCCCTAAAAGCCTCAGAGCAGAGCACTTACATCTTTTATCATATTAGTAAAATCATTAAGCATCCAAAATCATTGCAGTCATAATTCTGACAAAATAAACAACCCTGGAAGCTGAAGGTATCCTAAAAATAGCTAAATTTTATTTGTGCAGCAGCTTTTAACTTCTTGATTCAAAGTGTTAATAAGATAGAAGTCTGATAGTAGAACACTAGGAAACAGAGAATTTTAATCAGTATCAACTATAATCTCTTTAAAGAATTAATCCTTATAGATTTGTGCAATGGTCCAAACAGTAGCATGAACATATAGCCATTAAGTTCAAGGATAGAAAGACTCAAAATAACTAGCCTAATAAATGTCCCATCAAATGGCCACATTCCCACTACAGCTTGAAAGTAAAAAAAAAATTTTTTTCCAGTACAAGGGATAGAACTCAGGACCTTGCAATTTCCAGGAAGGTAGTGGTGCCACTGAGCTACAACCCCCACTCCAGGGTTTTTTGTTTTGTTTTTAATACAGATAAAAGTCTTTTGGAGGCTCCACAGATGGCTACTTTTAGTTGACACTTCCTTAACCTATATAAAATTTTGCTGTTTTGAAATTTTCCTTAGCTGTTTAGGTTTTTTTTGGTCCCTCTTCGTAGCCTTCTTACATAAGCCTTAGTGCCTCCTGTGTTGGGGATTACTCTATACCATTTATTTTCTTGGAGGTCAAGGAAAGGTGCTGAAAAAAGAGAGGCCCGGGTCCAGGTTCTAATATCACAACATGTCAGAACTTTTTCAGCCAATAAGACAAGACATTACTATTTCTGGGACTTTATTTTGCCCGGTGCGTGAGTAAAGGTCAGTATCTACAGCAGAAGTGATGATTGGGACAAACTGGGTGGGCATGCTGCAAAGCACTGTGTGCCAGAGAGCACAGTCTCTGGTCACATATTATCCAGTGACATAGATTTAATAAAAAGCAGTAATGTTTTGAAAATAAAGATATCAATATAAATGCTAAGTATGTGGAAGTGATATATCTGTAACAAGGTGAATATCTATAGTTGTGAAACTAATTTGTGATTATAATTACTGGTTGCAGAGGACATGGGGAAGAAAAGGTAGGTGCAGAGGACATGGGGAAGAAAAGGTAAGAAGGAAGGATGTATGGGACATGAAGTCACACTGCCATCTTAATTTGTATCATGTTATAAATCATACTATTGAGGTCAATTACACTTGCATGTACTTCCTCTGAATTATATTTTCACAATTTAGCCACTAAGTATTAAGTCTACTGCTACTGCAGATAATTTGTCAGCATTCCTCTGGTTACTCTATGGGTTTCTGTAGTTGCCAGAGTTACTTTTAAAATGTAGGGCTTGGATTTGGGGTTGAGTTTTGGGGGAAAGGTAGAGGTAAAACAGGAAGGAGGTAACAGGAAATGAAAATGATGAGTAACTAAAAAATATCTTAAATAAGAAATAAATATGGTACATGAAGCAGCAAGCTCTAAGGAAAAAGGAATAAAACAGATTTTTTGTACACTCTAAAAATACTCATAATTTAATCTTATATACTATTAATAACTTCTAAGTAAAAGTGTTTATGTGGAGTATGACTAATATCTCAAATTTTAACAGCAAGAATAGCATTTTATAGCTGCTAGGAGCCCTACCTGTGCTTGTGACCTTGCCTTCATCTTCAAGGTGAAGAGAATGCAGCATAAAGGCTGATCTTTGAAGGCCACAGTCAATGCCAGAAGACAGGCTAAGGCTGTGATCTCCTCATTTCCTCTCATGTCATTTCCACAAATGATTTTAAAATATTATCATTTTAAAAGATATTAACATAGGTGTTTTTATTAAATTCACAGACATATGGACTTAAATTCCACACCATAATACCTTCAACATTATACCTCCAGAAAGTGTTACCACTACTCACCTCCCAATGTGAACATATCGCAAATCTAGTTTTAATATACCTATTTTTTTTTTTTTTTTTTTTTTTTTTTTTTTTTTTTTTTTTTTTTTTTTTTTTTTTTTTTTTTTTTTTTTTTTTTTTGAGACAGTGTCTCACTTTGTGGTTCAGGCTGGCCCTGAGCTCAGCCTCAAACTCACATCACAGCAATCCTCCTGCCTCTGCCTCCCGAGTGCTGGGATTACAGGCGTGAGCCACCACGCCCGGCACTGTGGTATGTGGTACTGGTTGCTGCTGGGTGTGAGTCTCCACACCCAGTATTGTTATGTGGTTACCGGGGAATCGAACCCG
>PVIR01041907.1:0-12507 GCA_004026965.1 Petromus typicus | reverse complement strand
GTTCAGGCTGGCCCTGAGCTCAGCCTCCAACTCACATCACAGCAATCCTCCTGCCTCTGCCTCCCGAGTGCTGGGATTACAGGCGTGAGCCACCACGCCCGGCACTGGTATGTGGTATTGGTTGCCGCTGGGGTGAATCTCCACACCCAGTATTGTTATGTGGTTACCGGGGATTGAACCCGGGTCCTTGCGCTTGCAAGACAGGCGCCGGAACCACTGAGCTATATCCCCGGCCCAATTTTATCATTTTTAATGGAAAAGTAATACTCCATTCTATAAAAGAACCACATCTTTTTTTTTTTTTATTTTTTTAATTTTTTTTTAGGTTTTTTTGAGACAGGGTCTCGCTTTGTGGTTCAGGCTGGTCCTGAGCTCAGCCTCCAACTCACATCACAATCCTCCTGCCTCTGCCTCCCGAGTGCTGGGATTACAGGCGTGAGCCACCACGCCCGGCACTGTGGTATGTGGTACTGGTTGCTGCTGGGTGTGAGTTTCCACACCCAGTATTGTTATGTGGTTACTGGGGAATCGAACCCGGGCCCTTGCGCTTGCAAGACAGGCGCCGGAACCACTGAGCTAACTCCCCGGCCCAAGAACCACATCTTTTTTATCCAGTCTCCAGCTGATGAACATTTGGGTTGTTTCCAAGATTTAGCAATCACAAACTGAGCTGCTATAAACATGGGTGCACATATTGTCAATGTGATATGAATCTTTTTAATTCTTTTGTATATATACCTAGCAGAGCAATGGCTGGGTCAAATGGGACCTCCAATCCTAGCTTTTTGAGGAATCTCCACACTGATTTCCACAGAAGTTATATGAGTCTACATTCCCACCAGCAGTGGAGAAGGGTTCCTTTTTCTCTGCAGCCTCGCCAACATTTGTTGCTGGCTAATTCTGAAATAGCAGCCATTCTTTGTGGAGTGAGATGAAATCTCAGTGCTGTTTTCATCTGCATCTCTCAAATGATGAAAGATGTTGGGTATTTCTTCATATACTTCTTAGCTACTCTTCTTCCTCTGAAAAGTATCTGTTCATTTCAGATGCCCATTTTTGAATTGGGTCTTTTAATTTGGGTGGGCTGATTTTTTTAAGTTCTTTATATATTTAGATAGTAGCCCTTTATCTGAGGAACAGCTGCTAAAGATTCTTTAACATATTGTTGGTTACCTTTTCGCTCTGTTGGTGGTTTCCTCTGCTGTGCAGAAGCTTTTTTTTAAAGACAGGATCTCACTTTGCAGTTCAGGCTGTCCCTGAGCTCAGCCTCAGACTCACATCACAGCAATCCTGCTGCCTCTGTCTCCCAAGTGCTGGGATTACAGGCATGAGCCACCATGCCTGGCACTGCGGTATGTGGTACTGATTGCTGCTGGGCCTGAGTCTCCACACCCAATATTGTATGTAGTTACCGGGGATCGAACCCGGGCCCTTGTGCTCGCAAGAGCAGTGCCAGAACCACTAAGCTAAATCCCAGCCAAGAAGCTTTTTAATAGAATGAGATCCCACTGTTGATTTCTTCTGCCAATTCTTGTGCTATAGAGGTTTTGTTCAAGAACCTAGGGTTTTTCCCTAAGCCAATGTCTTTAAGAGTTTTACATAACCTGTTTTGCAGCAGGTTTAGTGTGTCTGTTTTAATATTTAGGTCTCTTATCCACTTTGATTTTAGCTTGATACATGGTGAAAGAGATAGATCTAACTTTAGTCTTTGGCAAATTAAAGCCCAGTTTTTCCAGCACCATTGTTAAAGAAGCTATCTTTCCTCTATTGAGGATTTTTGGCTCCTTTGTCAAAGATGAGGTGATTCAGTGTATCTGGAGTAGTTTCTGGATCTTCTAATCTATTCCATTGATCTACAGGTCTGTTACTTTGCCAGTAACATGCAGTTTTTATCACAGCAGCTTTATAGTATAGTTTCAGGTTCGAGACTGTAATACCCCCCACCATGTCCCTGTTGCTTAGAATTGCTTTTGCTATTCTAGGTCTTTTGTGGTTCCAGATGAATGTTTGGATTTTTTTCTCTAGATCTGTGAAATATGCTGTTGGGATTTCAATCAGAATTATGTTGAATCTATACAGTGGTTGTGGGAATATAGTCATTTTGACGATATTGGTTCTTCCTACTCAGGAGCAAGATACGTCTTTCTATTTTTTGGTGTCTTCTTCTATCACCTTTTTCAGAGTGTGGCTACATGCTTTAATAGGTTATCTCAATTAAACCTCCCAAAATGACTTAGAGAGCAGCCATTATTTTTAACTGAAGAAACAGGTCAAGAGCGATTTAATGATTTTCCCTAGACGGAAATTATTTGAAGAAATAACTACTGAAATGTCCCAAATTTGACAAAAGACTTGAAAATATATATCCAAAATGCTCAAGAAAATTCAAATAGGGTAAACTATGGGATGCACAAAGCCATGCCACATACTTTGGGTAGGTTTAGTTGATCAACAATGTCATCAGGGACCCAGTTTTTGCCTTCCAAAGTACTAGCTTCACCCTAATGCTGACATTCTTCCTGCTAGAGGAATCTGGAGTAGCTGGGCCTGCTACTTCTGTATTCTGTATTTCTGGTTCTGTCCAAAATTCTCTGAGGTCCAACCTGGGTTAGGCCTTGGCTTATTCTAATGAGAGGAGGTAGAAAAAATGACATCCACTTTTAGTACATAAGTGAAAGACACATAGACATCTAGAACAACAGATGAGGTGAGAACTAGGAGAAAGTGATGACTCCAAAACCAACAGAGTAAAAAATTTCAAAACAGGGGCCGGGGAGTTAGCTCAATGGTTCCAGCGCCTGTCTCGCAAGCGCAAGGACCCGGGTTCGATTCCCCGGTAACCACATAACAATACTGGGTGTGGAGACCCACACTCAGCAGCAACCAGTACCACATAGCACAGTGCCGGGCGTGGTGGCTCACGCCTGTAATCCCAGCACTCGGGAGGCAGAGGCAGGAGGATTGTGATGTGAGTTGGAGGCTGAGCTCAGGGCCAGCCTGAACCACAAAGCGAGACCCTGTCTCCAAAAAAAAAAAAAAAAAAAAAAAAAAATTTCAAAACAGTTAAAACCAATGTTAAAAGATCCAATAACATAAACACACAGTTCCTGAAACTTCAAAGCTCTTTCTCTTAGCACAATTAAAGCATATATTCTAACAAAGATAAGATCATTTCTAAAAGTAGTCAGCTGATTAACACTATCCTAGGGAAGAAATGCACCTGAAAATTCAGGTTAAGCATGTCAGCAGCATTGACTGGGCTCCCAAAAGTAGCCAAAACAAACAAACAAACAAACAAAAAACATCATTCTTCTGCTGAGTGTGTCAATGTAAATATATCAAGACGGGAGTCTAAAAGGGCAGAGCTTTATGTAAATCATCTATAGACACTTGTGTTTAAGGACATTCCACCTACAGTCTCTGTCCTACCTGAGAATATGAAGGATTAGAGCTAACAGAATGAAGGCTTAGAGGACAAATCTAAACACCACAGTGATTTAACTCTGTAGTTCCTTCCATCGAAGCTTTTATTCAGTTCTTCAATTGATTTTTCTCTTCCAGTAATGCCTATC
The DNA here is from genome assembly GCA_004026965.1 of Petromus typicus. Classification (NCBI taxonomy): domain Eukaryota; kingdom Metazoa; phylum Chordata; class Mammalia; order Rodentia; family Petromuridae; genus Petromus; species Petromus typicus. The sequence goes on along the minus strand of PVIR01041907.1, from coordinate 8,935 downwards.
TTTTCCAACTCCTTTAAGGCACTAGCAAGTAAAACAAAATATTATTCTATTACCAGTAGACCTGAACCAGAATCTAGATGTCTAAAGGAAAGATTTTTTTCTTTTTTTTTTTTTTTTGAGACAAGGTCTCACTTTGTAGTTCAGGCTGGCCCTGTGCTCAGCCTCAAACTCACATCACAGCAATCCTCCTGCCTCTGCCTCCCGAGTGTTGGGATTACAGGCGTGAGCTACCACGCCCAGCACTGTGGTATGTGGTACTGACAGGCATCAGAACCACTGAGCCAAATCCCCGGCCCCAGGAAAGATAAATTTTATAAGGTGGAAAAACAGTGTTGTGGTTATTTAGGAAAATGTTCTTATTTTCTAGATAATCACACTGTAATATTTAGGGTTATAATGTTATTATATCTATTTTGAAGTGCTTGAACAAAAAAGAAAAGAATTGTTTAATTGGTTGTTTAATAATTGTTAAATCTATGATAGATATATAATCATTGTCCATCATATATTCTGAGTTTAATTTTTCATGATTAAAAAGTAAAAAAATAAAAAATAAAAAAATACAGTGTTAAATGGCCAGTAGCTATTATAGTAATTTTTTAAGGATGTTTCAAAAAAATATTAAATTGAAATAATGGAATACTACTCCCTGGCATATTAAAAAGACTAAATCAGGGCTGAGGATGTAGCTTAGTGGTACAGCGTGTGGCTTAGTATTCTTGAGGCACTAGGTTTAATCACCAGCAGCAAGAAAGAGAGAATGGGGTGGAGGGCAAAATCAACACAACAAACAGAAGTATGTGATAAAGTACTTTTGGACCAATCTTTGCATAGCTTCTGTTATTTAAATATCCTTCTATCATTTTACTGCTCTGATACTCAGAATGCACAGAGGATACCAACAACTGCTGTTATACTAGCTGTTTAGTGAAGTTCTATCCAAATCTCTCTACATCTGAAGTAATTCAACAGTCACAGATCTGCTGACACCAAGGCGATTTCACATACACAAGTATCATACTCAAATCAGGACAAGCAATGTTCAAAGAGGGTACCCTTAATTATCCAGACCTTTGTCAGAAACACAGCTGTCTAAAACCAATGAGAACAACGTAAGGTTTGGATTCACTTACTTACATCACTTGCATATTGTCACTTAGACTCTGCTGAGTGAGAAGAAACAAAGGTTATTTTAAGTGAAAACATTAATATAAGGATATGGTATGGACACATGCATATATGATGAAATTTTTCCATCCTCAATGAGGCTGTTCTGTTGTTCTTCTACATTCCCAGCCTTTAAAAAAAATGTTTTTTATGTTGAGACGAGGTCTTACCAAATTGCTCAGCTAGCTGGAACTTTTGATCTTCTGCCTCAGCTTCCCACAGTGCTGGAATTCTAGGTTTGCACCACTGTGCCTGCCTATTTTTGGAGGGATGTGAGAAAAGGTCTCACTATGTTATGGAGGATGGTCTTGTACTCCTGGGATTAAGCAATCCTTCTTCCTTAGCCTCCCAAACACTGTATCTGAGACTACGGGGAAGAGTGATCATGCCCAACTACTCAACTAAAAATGTTCTTTAAAAAAAAATTTTTTTTAACTCAAGGCAGAGGCAGGATTGCCATGAGTTTAAGGCTAGCCTGGGCTGCATAGTGATTTCAGGGCCAGACTGAATACAAAGAGAGACCCTGTCTCAAAAATAAAGCAAAATAAAGCGCAAGGACCCAGGTTCGATCCCTGGTAACCACATAACAATACTGGGCATGGAGAGTCACCCCAGCATCAACCAGTACCACATGACACAGTGCCGGGCGTGGTGGCTCACGCCTGTAATCCCAGCACTCGGGAGGCAGAGGCAGGAAGATTGCTGTGATGTGAGTTGGAGGCTGAGCTCAGGGCCAACCTGAACCACAAAGCGAGACCCTATCTCAAAAAATCTTAAAAATAAATAAATAAATAAATAAATAATAAAGCAAAACAAAATAAATTTAAAGGCAAATTAAGTAGAAATGTCTGGTCTGGTAGCAAAATCCCTAAAGTAAGTTGAATACGCTTATCATCATCTTCTAGAAAGGATCTGGGCACTCCAGAGACAGGCTTAACAAATGGTCCTTGAAAAATGGGGATGGTGGTGCACACCTATAATCTCAGCACTCAAGAGCTGAACCAAGAAGATTGCTGTGAGTCTGAGACCAGCCTGGGCTCTGTACTGAGTGCCACAGTGAGTTGAAGGCCAACCTGAACTATATAGTGAGACCTCATCTCAAAAAGAAGGAAGGAAGGAAGAAAAAAAAGAAGGAAGGAAGGAAGAAAGAAAGAAGGAAGGAAGGAAAAGGAAAAGCTCAGCACTTCACTGAAAAATGATGGGAGAGGCTTGATATACTACCATATTTCTAATAATGCAACAAGCCCTATAAAAATGAGTATATGTTAATTACAAAACAATAGGTACTCTGACAACATTTCTGTCCTAATTCTGGATAATAAATGTTTTCATAAGGAAAAAAATGCAAGAAATCCTCTATTTTAGTAAAATGGCACTACCAGTATATCTGCAGAGTAAGCTTTGGGCAAATTTGTATAACTTAGTCCAATTCCTTGCCTTTTCAAGGCCTTTCAAAAATGAAGCTCTGAAAAAATCAGAGGTTTGGTGTTGGTGAAGCCTACATATTTAGGTTTGCACAACTTGAAGTTTATGCACTGATGTATCTGCTTCCAACCAAGATGGAGTAAATTAGATCAGATTTATAAATCGAACCATAAATTATTTTTAAAAAATGGAAAAAATTCTATCCCCTGCAAAATATCTTTCAAAAATAAAGGTTAAATAAAATTATTTTAGACATATGCTTTCAAATAACTCAACATTAACAGATCTACACTGGTAAGAAAATTAAGATACTTATAGCAAGGCCAGAGAAAGGACCAGATGAAAATCTATCTAACACAAAAGAATAAAAAGTACTCTCAGTGCTAGCTATGTGGATAAATATTCTCCACTCATGATGTAGATTTCTTTTAAAAATTTACTGTTATTACTGAAAACAAAAATAACAAAAATCATACAGTTTATAAATTTTTAAAAGTAAAAAAGCACAAAGGTGAGAAGGAGAAATGAAAGTACAATATTATAAGCCCCTTATCCTGTGTGTGAAGTGGTATGTCATTTGATGGCAGATTGTGAAATATTTTTCTTTTACTATCACAGATTGAACTCTGGATCTCACACTTGCGACACAGGTACTGTAACCACTGAACTAAATCCCTGACACCACAAATTATGAGACATTTTAAAACATATATTACAAACTTTTTAAGCAACTACTAACACAAACTATGTAATGATCATATTATTGAATCTAGAAATTCAGAATCATTTTATTTAGCATATTTAATAAAAATCAATGAGTCTAGTGTAAAACAAATCTTTAATTTCAGAGATGTTAAAACTGTAAAAAAAATTGCATCACAAAATCAATGAAAAATGAGATATTTCTCGATATATATTGTATAGAAAATATGCTGGCCAATGAAATAAATCTACAATCTAACAGATTCCAATCTGCCAAAAAACTGCTATTTTTGGTTTATTGCTAAAAATGTCTGATACCATTACAGATTTTGTGTACACACCCCCCCCAAGAAGATCTTCCACAAAGTTAATTTACAACTTTAAAACAATCTAGAGTCCTACAACTTCTCTTGGAAAAATATATAAATTGTGGTGAGGCTCCTTCACTGTGTTTTAATGGCTACGGCAAGTGGAATAATTTAACAAATTACCCAATGAACAAAAATTTAATAACTAACCTACAATTGCTTCTTTTTGGTTACTTATTCTTCACTAGTGTTGATGTTGTTACTTACTTTTTTTTTTTTTTTAAAGGTTTTTTGAGACAGGGTCTCGCCTTGTAGTTCAGGCTGGCCCTGAGCTCAGCCTCAAAACTCACATCACAGCAATCCTCCTGCCTCTGCCTCCCACATGCTGGGATTAGAGGCGTGAGCCGCCACGCCTGGCATTGTGGTATGTGGTACTGATTGCTGCTGGGCGTGAGTCTCCACGCCCAGTATAGGTATGTGGTTACCGGGGATTGAACCCGGGGATCAAACCCGGGTCCTTGCGCTTGCAAGACAGCCACCGGAACCACTGAGCTAAACCCCCAGCCTTTTTTCAGTTTTTTCAGACAGGGTCTTGCTCTGTAGTCAGGCTGGCCCTAAACTCAGCCTTGAACTCAGCAATCCTCCTGCCTCTGCCTCCCTCCCCAGTGCTAGGATTACAGGTGTGAGCTACCACGCCCAGAACTGTGGTATGTGGTACTAATTGTTGGTGGGTAAAAATCACCATGCCCAGCATTATTTTATGTGGTTAATGGGGATGGAGCTCCGGACCTTGCACTTGCAAGGCAGGCACTGGAACATTAAGCTAAATCCCCAGCCCATCTTACCTTTAACTTTACCTTCATTGAAAGTGTTTAATAGTAATTAATCAACACCTATTTTTCATAATCTTTAGTTTTGGCCAATTCAGGGACAGTTCTACAGGACACTAAGAACACCAACAAGGCATGGGCCTGGGCCCTGTCCCTGTTAATCCACTATAATGAGAACACTGCACAGAGAAATAATACCTTTCTTGTGACACTCCAAAAACTGGCACTGTAAATTACTAATAAGCATGAGTTCCAAGGGACTGCTATGGTAATATGATGATTCATAGAACAAAAAGGCAGGCAGTGGGCTACCAGATGCTGTGCTTCTGGATCTCATCACCACTCAATGTTATTTGACCTTGGATAGGTGACAAAGCCAAGTTCAAGCATTCATATCCAAGAGGGTAACTGTGCTAGTCACATCATGAAGGCCACATGCTAGCAACAGTCTCTGGAGTACCCAGATTCATTTTGGAAGCTGATGATAATCACCTACTAGCAACAACATAATGGCCACATCAGTGGAGCACTACAGTTAGTCAGGGGAACTTTATCTGAACAGCAGGAACAAGTAGAATCAGACCGTTTTCATGGTAAGAAAGGGTGAGAAGTTCTGAATAATCCCAGTCTACACAGGAACCATTCCAGACCCTAACGCTTATCATATCCTTGGGATCTCCTCTCTCCTCATTTCCTCTCAATCTCTACTTGCTGGTATCTACTGTTTCATGACAGCTGTTTTTGTCCTGCCTTCTATGGACTAGGTAAAATAATAACATGTTTAGACAAAAATTGAAGAATTTTGCCACAGTAGACCTTCATTATTGGAAATCATGAAAAAATGATCATCAAGAGAAAGGATTCAAGGGGCTGGGGATATAGCTCAGTGGTTCCGGTGCCTGTCTTGCAAGCGCAAGGACCCAGGTTCGATCCCCAGTAACCACATAACAATACTGGGCATGGAGACTCACCCCCAGCAGCAATCAGTACCACATACCACAGTGCTGGGCGTGGTGGCTCACACCTGTAATCCTACCTCTTGGGAGGCAGAGGAAGGAGGACTGCTGTGATGTGAATTGGAGGCTGAGCTCAGGGCCAGCCTGAACTACAAAGTGAGATCCTGTCTCAAAAAAAAACCTAAAAAAAGAGAAAGGATTCAAGGTAAGAGGTACGAGACATGAGAGGCAATGATGAGCAAAGATTTCCATAAGAAAATCTAAAGAAAAACTGATTGTAAGATAATAATGTCTCAAAAATTAAAAATACAAGTAAACTAACTGACCACAATAGCATGTAAATGGGAAAGTACATAATTTGCTTTAGTTTGTAAGAGATCTAAGGAGGAGGTTATAAATGATTAATTTTAGACTTGGCAAATTAAGAGTGCATACTAAAATTTCTAGGCTAACCAAGAAAAGAAATGTAGCTCAAAAATGACAAAACTGGAAGGAGAAATAAAAACTAGAATAAGAAAGAGTCAATTCAAAAAAAATGAGTAGACTGCGGATATATAGGTTAATGGTAGAACAATTGCCAACCATGCATGAGATCCTAAGTTCAGTCTCCAAGATGTCAATATACAATAAAATAAGATGGAAAATGAAACTTTAAAAAAATATTAGAAATTAAAAATGTACAATATCCAAATGGAAATCTAGACATACTGATTTTTACCACAATAGACAGAAAAACAAATCCATGATATTTTTTAGTTCATCAAATCAAGAAAGAGAGAGTCTACTTTCCACAGCTGACTCAGGACTACTTTAGTGATGTTCTTTGACCAAAAGAAGGTAGCAGATGTGACCATATACAGGGTTTTAGGCATGAAGTTTTACACTTTGACTATTTTGGAACCTTGAAAACAATAGGCTCTGGAGAAACAGAGGCTATTGCACTGAGAACAAAATCTATCATTCAAAAAAACTATGTTGAGAGTCACAGACCATTGCAGCCACCTCACCTAAGGCCCAAAATATGTGAGGAATATCATCTAGGATGATCACAGCCCCTAACTGATCTGCCAGCTGAATGTAGTTACACAAGTGAACACAAACAAGAGGAAGGCACAGATTATCTGTCAAGTTACAGACTTTGAGACAACATGCCCTGTTGTTTTACAGCAATCACTTTGGAATAGTCAATTACACAGTAATTAGTAACAATATATTTACACTAAGATGGAAAAAGGGACCAGTTTAAAATCCTGAAGTTTAAAAAGGAGCAAAAAGGGGCCGGGGAGTTAGCTCCGTGGTTCCGGCGCCTGTCTTGCAAGCGCAAGGGCCCAGGTTCAATTCCCCGGTAACCACATAACAATACTGGGTGTGGAGACCCACACCCAGCAGCAACCAGTACCGCATACCACAGTGCCGGGTGTGGTGGCTCACGCCTGTAATCCCAGCACTTTTGGGAGGCAGAGGCAGGAGGATTGTGATGTGAGTTTGAGGCTGAGCTCAGGGCCAGCCTGAACCACAAAGCGAGACCCTGTCTCAAAAAACCTAAAAAAAAAAAAAAAAAAAAAGGAGCAAAAAGTTCAACTAAATGCTGTTTACAAGAGGCATATTTTTAAAAATATACATCAATTGAAAGTGAAAGTATACAAAGTGATATACCAGACATATCTCTTCCAAAAGAGAACCAGTGTTGATTTCTATATTAATACAGGCAAAAATGACTTTAAGGAAAGAAAAACAGATAAAACAATCATTAGATAATGATATACTGTTCAATTAATCACAAAATAAACAAGTCTGAGTTTATTAATGACATACTTTAATTATAACATATATATTTTTCTACATTTTAACATTTCTGAAATCCACTGTGACATATACATTTGTTATTGCCTACTTATCTGTGAATTTTATTATTGCTAGGGACATAACTGAACAAATGCAACTCTGTGATACATGAATCAAAAACTAAATTGGAGAGAACTATTATTGTCACAGTGGCTATACTTCCACAACTATTGTATAGATTCAATGCAATGCCAATTAAAACTCCAACAGCATATTTCACAAATCTACAAAAAAAATGCAAACATTCATCTGGAACCACAAGAGACCTAGAATAGCAAAAGCAATTCTAGGCAATAAGGACATGGTAGGGAGTATCACTTTGAAACTATACTACAAAGTCACGGTGATAAAAACATCATGGTACTGCCAAAGTAAAAGACCTGAGGATCAGTGGAATAGATAAGATTCAGAATCAACTTCGGGTACAGTATGCCATCTCATCTTTGGTAAAGGAGCCAAATAGCCTCAATAGAGGAAAGACAGCTTTTTAAATAAACGGTGCTGGAAAAACAGGGTTTTAATCTGTCAAAGACTAAAGTCAGATCTATCTCTTTCACCATGTACTAAACTCAAATCAAAATGGATTAGACACCTAAATATTAAAACAGAAACACTAAATCTGCTGCAAAACAGGTTAGGTACAACTCGTGGAGACACTAGTTTAGGGAAAGACTTATGAATAAAATGTTTATCGCATGAGAACTAGCAGAGGGAATCAACAAATGAGATCTCGTCCTATTAAATAGCTTTTGTACAGTAAGGGAAACCACTGGCAGAGTGAAAAAAGACAACCAACAATTTGGGAAAAAAATTTTACCAGCTGTTTCTTAGACAAAGGGCTATTATCTAGAATATACAAAGAGCTTAAAAAATACCAGCCCCCACCAATTTAAAGACCCAGATCAAAAATGAGCATCTGATGGGGGCTGGGGAGTTAGCTCAGTGGTTCCGGCGCCTGTCTTGCAAGCGCAAGGGCCCGGGTTCGATTCCCCGGTAACCACATAACAATACTGGGTGTGGAGACCTACACCCAGCAGCAACCAGTACCACATACCACAGTGCCGGGCGTGGTGGCTCACGCCTTTAATCTCAGCACTCGGGAGGCAAAGGCAGGAGGATTGTGATGTGAGTTGGAGGCTGAGCTCAGGGCCAGCCTGAACCACAAAGCGAGACCCTGTCTCAAAAAACCTAAAAAAAAAAAAAAAAAAAAATGAGCATCTGAAATGAACAAACACTTTTCAGAGGAAGAAGTACAAGCAACGAAGAGGCATATTAAGAAAGAGTCAACATCACTAGTCATTTGAGAGACACAGATGAAAATAACACTGAGCTTATGTGTACATGGGGTGGGGGGTTGTAGGGTGGGAAGGGGAATGAGAAAAAATGAGAAGATGTATCATGTACTGGTACAAATTCTCAATCTCAATTGTGATCATGATGTGTATATAAAATGTACAAATAAAATCAGTTAATTAAAAAACTAAATTGAAGAACAATCTAAAGAAAGAATACAGGGCCGGGGAGTTAGCTCAGTGGTTCCGGCGCCTGTCTTGCAAGCGCAAGGGCCTGGGTTCGATTCCCCGGTAACCACATAACAATACTGGGTGTGGAGACCCACACCCAGCAGCAACCAGTACCACATACCACAGTGCCGGGCGTGGTGGCTCACGCCTGTAATCCCAGCACTCGGGAGGCAGAGGCA
>PVIR01041906.1:0-12494 GCA_004026965.1 Petromus typicus | reverse complement strand
AAAAAAAAACAACTCTGAACAAATTCAGTATAGGAAGAACTTACTTTCATGTAAAAGGCCAGATATAAGAGGCCCACAGCTACCACATAGGGAAAAATTGAAAACAGTCTTGCTAAATTCTGGAACAAGACCAGGATGCCCACTTTTACCACTTTTATTCAATGTTTTACTAGAAGTCTCAGCAAAGCAGTCAGGCAACAGAGAGAAAGAGTACACAAACCGGAAAGGAGGAAGTGTCATATAGTCACGACACACTGATGACCTGGTTGTGTATACAGAAAACTTGAAAAAACAAAAAACAAAAACAACCTCTTAGAACTAGTGAATTCAGCAAATTACAGGATAGAAAATCAGCCTAAAAAAATAAGTATCGTGTCTATATGTCCATAATGAGTTATCTAAAAAATTAAAAACAACTTTAGAATAAAAGCTATAAAACGGTGATGAAAGAAATTGAAGACACAGAAAAACGGAGAGATATCTTGTGTTCATGAATTGAAAGAATCAATATTATGTAAAATGTGCGTTCTATCCAAAGTGATCACAGATTTACTGCTATCCTTATCAAAATGTCAATGACGTTCTTCATGAAACTAGAAAAATCATCCTAAAATGTATAAGAACCACAAAATAAGCTAATCAGCCAAAATAGTCTTGGGAGGAACAAGAGCAGAAGACACGTCGCTCGACTCTGAAGTGTAGTCGTAGCTGTTGTAACCAAACAACATAATGTCAGCATGAAAGCAGACATACACATGAGACAGACCAGCAAATCCACCAGTAAGCCCACACATTTACAGTAAACTGATTTTCAACAAAGATATACACAAGGAAAGGAAAGTCTTTCATATGAATGGTACTTTAAAAAATACTAGACATACACAAAAGAAGGAAACTAGATCCATCTCACCAGAGAGAAGAATCAGCTTAATGGATCACGTACTTAAATGAACGCATGAAACTAGTAGAAGAAAACAATGGAGAAATCCTCCCAGACATTGTGATGGTTAAGAAATTTTTTAAATAAAACACCAAAGCACAGGAAGCAAAAGCAAAATTAGAACAAAAGAGATTACAGAAGAGTAAATAACCAACAGAATGACAGACAACCCACTGCCTCCCATTCTGGGTGAAAACTCCTGCAAACTATGCATCTGATAATAGGTTAATATCCTAGAATTATTAGGAACTCATCCCAATAATACAAAAAATAAGTAAATGAACTATTTACAAATAAGCAATAAACCTAAATAAATATTTCTCCAAAGAAGATATGAAAGTGATCAACAGGTAAATATGAGTTTTTAAGATCATTAATCACCAGAGAAATGAAAATCAAAATCATAATGATGTCTCACCACATTCCAGTTAAAATGGTCAGTATCAAAAAGACAAATAACAAATACTGGTCATGATGTGGAGGAAAGGGAACCCTCCTACCCTGTTGGAAATATAAATCAGGAAAGTCATTACAGAAAACAGTATAGAGGTTCCTCACAAAATTAAAACTAGAGCTATAGCATAGCATGTCATTGATATTTTGATAAGGATAGCAGTAAATCTGTGATCACTTTGGGTAGAATGCACATTTTACATAATATTGATTCTTTCAATTCATGAACACAAGATATCTCTCCGTTTTTCTGTGTCTTCAATTTCTTTCATCACCCAAATGGGCCCATTCGTAGGTATACATCCAAAGGTAAGGCAATCAACAGGTTGAAAAAAACATCTGCACCCAGACATTTACTGCAGCACTCTTTAATAGCCAGGAAGTAGAATTGGCTGCTTCTATCAGCTGATGGGAACATAGTATTTATGCAATGGGGTAGTAGTATTCAGCCACTCAAGATATGAAATCCCGTCATTTGTAACAACATAGGTGAAGGTGAAAACATATTAAGTGAAATATGCCAGACACTGAAAGATAAATACCACGTGATCTCATTCACATGTGGAACCAAATCTCTGATCTCAGAGAAGTTGAGAGTAGAATATGGTTAGCAGAAGTGAAGACCACTGAGAAGGGAAGGTATAGGAAAGTTTGGTGGCTGATACAGAATTACAACTAGATAGAGAAGTAACCTCGAGGTTTTCTATTCCATAGTGAGGATGCCTGTGGGTGACAGTATCGTGTGTATTTCCAAAAAGCTGAGACAGGCTTTGAATGTTTTATTATAAAGAAATTATAAAAATTTGAAAAGATAAGGACACATTGATGTAAATGTTCACAGTATACACACGTATGGAAGCATCCCGCAGCATCTCAAAAATATGCCCCACTTCATGTGATAATTCAAAGCTAAAATATGTTTTAAAAGAAGTAGAAGCAAAAAGAAAAAGTCACTTGAGGATTAATTAGATCTATATTGCCAATTTTAAAAATCATCCAGCACTAGATATTAGGCAAAAGAGGATTGCACATTCCTTCAATGTTACACTGGAAATTTGTCCTACAAGCTTATCCTGAAATTAGTAAATTCACCACCTGTTGTAATTTTTTGGACTTGTTCTTTACTATTTTTCATTACTGCGCGTTAGTTTTACTCAACAGTGGCTTTCGCTGTGGTATGTTCACACGTACAGATGACATATTTTGATTATTTTGATCCCCTCCGTTTCCTCTCTTTCTCTTCCCTCCATTTCCCTCTCACGCTGGTCTTCTGCCCCCTTTCAAATAGTTCCTCTTCCACTGACCTGGCGTCTCTCCAGCATGTATTGTTTCTGACACTCACTGTTTTGATGTTTCCGGTGCAAGGTCTCCTGACTGGAACAGAATGGAGTCTCAACAGAGTTTGGATCCGCATCTCTCTATTGGCTAATGTCGTTGCATTTATTGGTCACGTGGTTTTTTTGGAAAAATGTCTGATGACCATTTTGGTTAGGATACTTGATTCTTTGGTGTAAAGCTTTTTGAGTTCTTCATAGATTCTAGATATTTATCCTCAGAAGAATTACTGGCGAAGGTTTTCTCCCATTTTTAGACCGTCTCTTTGCTCTGTTGATAGTTTTCGTTGCTGTTCAGAAACTTCTTAATTTAATGTAGACTCCTTTATTGGTTCTTGCTGTTAGTTCCTGTTTGTTAGAGTCCTGTACAAGAAATCTTTGTCTGAGACTGGGACTCTCCCCTCCCCCTCCCTTATTTTCTTCATACAGTTTCTGTTTCAGGTTTTATACCTAGGTCCTTGATCCATTTTGTATTGACTTTTGTCCTGGGCAAGATGTACGAAACCAGTTTCAGTCTTCTATCTATATATGGATATCCAGTTTTCTCAGCAACATGTGTTAAATCTCTTCCAATGGATGTCTTTAACCCTTTGTTAAGAATTAGGCAGCTGTAGTTAGGTGGATTTGTTTCTGTGTACTCTATTCTGTTCCACTGGTTTACCTCTCCATTTTTGTGTCCATACCACGTCAGTTTTGTTACTGTGGCTTTGTGGTATATTTTGAAATTGGGTAACTCAATGCCACCAGAGCTGTTCTTTGCGTTCAGGATTGCTTTGGTTATTCTGTTTTTACTATGCTTCCATATAAACTTTGGGATATCTTTTTAGCTCCATGAAGAAAATCATTGTAAGTTTAATGGGAAATGCATTGAACTGGTAGATCACTCTGATAATATGACCATTTCATGGTATTAATTCTGTCACTCCATGAGCATGACAACTCTTTTCATCTTTTAGTGGCCTCTTGAATCTCCTTCTTCATAATCCGTAATTTTTCTGTAGAAGTCTTCTACCTCCTTGGTTATGCTTATTTCTATGTTTAGTTTAGAGTGAAGGGTTTTTTTTGTTTGTGTGTTTGTCTGTTTTCGTTTGTTTATTTTGGAGTTATTGTGAATACAACTATTTTCCTGATTTCTTTCTTGGCAGGCTTGTCAATGTCATTGTCATTGAAAAGTTTTCTGTAGTTCAGATATGTTTTCTCCCGAAGTACCTGCCATGGGCTCAGAGGTGGGCTTTTGGAAGATGACTTGCTTGTGAGGGACTTGCTGTGCAGAGGTGGGTTCTAACTGGAATTGTATCCCTGGGAGCATTACCTGGAAGGGACTACTCCCCCACACATTCTTCCCTTCTCTTGCTACTTCTGGGCCACCATGACATGTGCATCTTTTCCACCACCAGACCCCTCCGACATCCTACTTCCATCCAGCACTGGAGCTAGCAGATTACGACAGAAGCCATGCAAAAATAGACTTCTTCCCCTTTCAATTGTGGGCATCAAAGACTGTCCCAGCCACACAGAAAGTGGCTGAGACAAAGCTGTTGGTCCTTGTGTGGCGAGGTTTGGATCCTACCACCTTACTGAATTTGTTTACTGGACCTAAAATTCTTCTGCTGGAATTTTTAGGGTCTTGTAAGAATCATGTTGTTTGCAAATGGGATCATCTGAACTCTTCCCTTCTTCCTTGTGCTCTTTTTATTTCTTTGTCTTGCCTAATTGCTCCAGCAAAAAGTTTAGGTACTTTATTGAACATAAGTGGTGAAAGGAGACATCCTTACCTTGCTTTTGACTTTAAAGGAAATACTTTCCGTTTTTCCTCCATTTAGTATGATGTTGGCTGTGGGTTGTCATATATAGGTTTTATTATATGGAAGCAATCTCCTTCTATACTTATTTTATTGAGTTTTCCTCATGAAAAGATGTCAAATTTTTATGAAAACTTTTTATTTATTGAAATGATTATGCAAATTTTATGCTTGATTTTATTTATGCTGTGTATTACTTTTATTGATCCACATATGTTGAATCTACCTTGCGTCCCTGGAATGAAACCAACTTGATTATTGTGTACAATCTTCTCAATGGGTTTTTGATTATATTTGCAAGAATCTTATTGAGTATGTTTGCATCTATGTTCATTAAGGATATTGGCCTGTAGCTTCTTTTTGCTGAGAGATTTTTTTTTATTACTGCTCAATCTCATTACTTGTTATTGTTCTGTTTAGTTTTTTATATACTCTAGTTAGGTCATATACAATTAGAAATATATCCATTTCTTTTAGGTCTTTCAACATACTGAAATATAAGTTTTCAATATAGTTCCTAGTAATCTGAATTTCAGTTATGTCTGTTATAATACAGATTTTATCAAATTTTTCTTTCAGTTAATTTAGCTAAAGACTTATTAACCTACAGATGGGACACTATAACAAAAAATCAACAAAGAAACATCAGCATTAAACCACACAATAGATCAAATGAACTTCACAAGTATCTGAAGTTTTCCATACAACAGTGGGATATACATTCTTGTCTGCAGCTCGCAGAACCTTCTCCAAAACAGACTATATTTTAAGTCATTAAGAAAGTCTTTAAAAAATACAGAAATGTTGAAATAATCTCACGCACCTTGTCTGATCACAGTGGAATGAAACTAGAAACAAACAACAAGAGAAAGTAGATAAACACACGGAGAGTGCAGGATGGGGAAATAAAATGAAACACTTTTAACAATCAGCAGATAATTAAAGGAATCAAGGAGGAAATTTTAAACTCCTAAAGTCAAATGAGGACACAATACAATATACCCAAATCTTCGAGATACAGTAAAGGCAGTGTTGAGAAGGAAGTTTACAGCTGTTAGTATATATATATATATATATATATATATATATATATATTCTTAATATTTGGCCAGGGGTGGTAGCACACATTTGCAATCCCAGCACTCTGGGAAGTAAGGCAGAAGGTTCACAAGTTTGAGGCTAGTCTGGGCAACTTAGTGATTTAGTGAGGCCCTGTCTGAAAACTGTTTGTTAAAAAATGTTAGAGCTGAGTATACAGCACAGAGCAAAGGCCCCAGGGTCAATTTCCAGTACTGAAGAAAAGGGGAGAATCCCAAATAAAATAAGTAACATAATGGTGCATTCAAACTGAATCCAAAACTAATCTTAAGAAATAAATAATAAAGAACAGAATTGAAATTAATGAAATTGAGACTAAAAGAACAATACAAAAACCAATGATATAAATGGTTCTATGAAAATATAAACAAGATATCTACTTGTTTTTATCTACTAGTATCTATACTAGTTTTTATCTACTAGTATTTATAGTAGATAAGTTTATCTATTAGTGACTAGGGGTCAGACACTGCGTGGTTAGGTGATAACTTTTAGATTTTCATTCATTGAAGTGCAAATATCTCCTGTACTATAGAAAAGATAACCACAAGGTCATTTTTATTGACTCATATGATATTCACAAGCATTAACCCCTGCTGTATCTAAGCTGGCAATATATATATATATTTTTTTTTGTGTGTGTGTGTGTGGTGGTGGTGGTGGTCGTGGCAATGGTACTAAAAATTGAACCTAAGTCCTTCACCCTGAGCTACATCCCCAGCCCTTTATTTATTTCTTGTTTTAGGACAGGGTCTCATTAAATTGCCCAAGCTGAATTCCAACTTGCAATCCTCTTGCTCTAGCCACCCAAATAATGGAATTCCCAGTATCAACCACCATGCCCAGTTTCAACATTTAGTAGCTGAATGTCTGTTCTTAGCAGTGGCATTCAGAGGAGACTCCCCAGCAAACAACCTTCCATTCTTTCCTTGGAAATCACTAAATTCTCTCCTTGAGACATATAAAGAGAACGTGCCAGGCAATGCCTTTTATGACTTCAGTCTTTGTCACAGTGCCACATTTTGCCGGCAGTCTTCTCCTAATAAACAGTCGAAAGAAAAAAAGAGCCACTAGGAAAGTCAAAATCTTTGTCTCAGAAGCTTAGTGGCTACATGTCCTTACCTGGGTTAAGAAAGTGATAGCTTCAGAAAAGCAGGTGTAACACAAGGTAAGAGCAACACCTAGAAAACTTGCCATTTTTAAGAGCCTGACAGTGGCCCAAAGTACTCACAAAACTGGGTGAAAAATCAACTAGTTCTTGGAGATGTCAAAGGTTTTTCAGACTTGCAAGTGTTGAAGGCAAATGACAGCCTGAGAAGGCTGTTCTGTCAGTAAGCAGGGCCTTTTCGCCAAGACCTTCTTCATAAAAGACTGAAGAGTGATAGAAAACGAAAGACTTCCAGAGTGCAAAGCCAACATGCAGAAGAAAATGCTCTTTGGAATCAGTTCTAGAAGATCCAGCCAAGGCCTAAGCAGGGGACGGTCTCTGCTCGCAGAGGGGGGCGAAGACATTCAAAGTTGCTACGCACATGGTTGTGCAACCTCCTATTCTTCCCCCTTTCCAAATGCAAGGATTTATTGTCGTTGTCCTGACACTGTGCCATCACTCTGTACAAGGCACAGAAGGGTAAGAAAGAGGTAGATTGCTTTCTTAATCATAGGTCTCTGGTCATCAAACTGGATTAAAAGACATGCAACTCTGAACTCAGTGCTGTGAGTAGATGAGAACGGCGGAATCCTGGAGTGCTTATTGTCAGGAACTGAGGATGACTTACTTCCTTGGACTTACAACTTCCTTACTCTACTTACTTGGACTTACAGAAGTCTGCTCTGCCCTGTGGAATCCACAAGGATTATTGGCAGACATCTGCCCCACCCTACAGGATCTTCAGCCATAGGAATTATTGCAGATATCCACCCTGCTTTATGTATGCTGGGATTTGGGGTATGAAAACTTGGTGCTGAATAAAGATGTGGCGAGCTCAGGGTATTGGCCTTCTGCTGCTACTGCTTGAAGAAGAAAGTGTCTAGCCCGGGCTCAGCCCTTTTCTCAAGGTTCCGGTTTTGTTGCTTGTTGATTGTTAATGCTTTTGCTGTGGGACTCATGGAAGACTGGAGCTTGCCAAGAGGGTTGACAGCATCCTCTTACCCCGTCTCCCACAGGCAATGGACTGCTTGGGCTGTGAGCTGACCGAAGGTCCTGTCCATATTCTACCATCTAGAGACCAGGCTGAAACAGCAACACCCTGGGCGAAAGCTTTCAGAGCCAATCAACAGCTCATCACAGGCAAACTTCCCACCCAAATACAGGTCAATTCTCCATCCGTGATTTAGTGTGCAGCGAAACTTTACTACTGCACTGAGTATTTGAATTTGAGAATGCTTTTCTCAAATGATGTTCTTGGGCACCTTCTCTATTATATCAATCAGCATTCCTTATAAAGACATACATAAGAAATTTCTTTCAAAGTTCCTTCCTCCAAAAAATTTTACCTAATGAAGAACTAGTTTGCCTTTTTCTTTTTAATAAAGAGATGCTTCAGTAAAATAATAAAGGAAAGAAAAAAAGACACATGAAGAAATTACTTGGAGGATTATAGTGCTACTAAGAAGCCAAGAAAACTTTGAACTACAATAAACCATAAATAACTACAATGGACAAGAATACATGCATTATAAAGAATGAATGAAGAAATAAATATTTAAAAGAGGAGACTTGAAATGACAGAATAGGTGTTTTATAATATTGACAAGGCTTTTATGTTACATTTGTCTTATGCTGTCTCTTGAATGGAATCTAGGACCAAAAAAAAAAAAAAATTCTAGAAGAGTTATAAACACAATATAGACTGAGAGATTAGGAGAACATTTATATATAGGCTCAACTATATATATATACACAACTATAGAACTCCATAGATGTAAAAGAAAGTGAATTCATAAGGTGTGTCACAAAATAAATCAGACACACAAATTTAAATAATGCATGGCTTCTCTTCTATGAGAAACCAAAAATGGAAATAACTTAAAAGACAAACCATGGTAATACAGGGATGATATAGAAGATGAAATAAAACTTCCAAATGATATAAGGGAAGTATTATAATTCCCAACCTGTTAGATAGCTGATACACTAAATTCACATTCTTTAAAATCTTAGAATGAATTCCAGGAACAACAGGAGTTAAGAGTACGAAATGTTTATGGAGAAGATGGCTCCCAAGAGGCAGGAGGGGGACCGACTGGGTAAACTAGGATTCTGCTTTTCAGAAGGAGCAAAAAGCACATGGTTGTGACAAGGGTTAAAGCTTTGAACAACCAATCAGGTTACAAGAATAGTCACTCAGGTAACAGTGATCCAACGGGGGAAGAAGTCTTGTAACAAGTGTGCATGGAAAAAATAAAGACTTTTTCTAGGAAATGATGAGTCTAGAGGTCTGAGTCACCTAACAGGGTGACTGGTGTCTATCTAGCCTTCATTAGCCAGGTATTACTGCTCATCTTTTTTTTTTTTTTTCCTTTATTGAGTTTATTGCTTGGTACGTTTTAGGAATATATTATGACCACATTCATTCATTGAGAATTTGTACCTGTACATAATATATATTGATTCTTATTTTTCCCATTCCCATGTCCCTGTTTCAACCCACAAATTCTATGTATATATATATGCTTTGTTTTTGTTTTTTCCTTTTGAATCTCAATTTTCTCTTTCCCTTCTGTCTTCCCCTGCCCCTCCAGTTACCCCCCCCTTTTTAACATTCTCTTCCCATTTCACAATATCTATTATGCATTTGGAACCTCATTTATACCTTCAGTTTCTCACACCAGAGAAACAACATGGTATTTACATATGTATGTCCTGTTTACTTCATTTGTGTGTCTGGTCTCAAGGTGCATCCATTTGGCTATAAATGTCTCTAATTTATCATTCTTTATGGCTGAATAATACTCCATTTTGTTTTAGAAAAAAACACATCTTCTTAACCAGTCTCCAGCTAACAGACATCTGGGCTATTTCCAAAATTTAGCTATTACAACCTGAGCCACTATAAACATGGGTGCATATATGTCACTGTGATATGATGCTTTTTATTCTTTCATGATTATACCCTGCAGGAAAATAGCAGGGTCAAATGGCACCTCTAATCCTGGTTTTTTGAGGAATCTCCACACTGATTTCCACCAGACTACATTCCCACCAACAGTGGGAAAAAAGTTCCTTTTCCTCACGGTCCCACCAGCACTTTTTGTTGATTGACTTCTTGACAGCAGCCATTCTTCCTGTAATGAGATGGATTCTGTATTGTTTTCATCTATATCTCTCAAATGACCAGTGATGTTAACATTTTTTCATATATTTCTTTGTTGCATCAACTTCTTTAAAAAAAAGCTGTTCATTTTAGATCCCCACTTTTGAACTGGGCTTTTTAATTTGGGGTGTCTTGTCAGTGTCAAGGTTGTTGAAGAAATGAGTTTTGGCTCGAGGCTGAGAGAGTAAAGCCACAGAGTCACCACAAAGACTCCAGAGAAAGTTTCAAGGAACATTTCTGTTTTATTATTACCAACACCGGTTTTTAATAGAGATGGTATAGAGGGCGGGGATAGAGGCACGCTACAGAGGTGGCCATTACCGATTGGTGTGTTAAGATCGTGTCATACTATTGGCCGTGTGCTCTGCTTCTGCACAGGGCCTGTTTGCTTGGTACTGTTCATTTTGGCCAAGAGCTGCAGAATCATGACACTGAGCAGGGACAGGACAGATTTCACTTAGCATATAAGTCTGGTTTTTACACTTCTTGTGCTTTTCAGTGTGCCACAGTGTGCTACTGGACATCCATGTGGCATCCCTGACCAAGCCAAGTACACACCTCTCCTTCAGTGTCAGATTTATTAAATCATGTATGTATTCTAGGTAGTACTCCTCCTTCTGAGGAACAGCTGGTAAAAAATTCTTCCCACATCGTACATTGTCTTTTTGCTCTATTGGTGGTTTCTCTTGCTGCTCAGGAGCTTTTTAGTAAGATGTGACCTTAGGTGTTGATTCTTTCTGCCAGTTCTTGTTCTACTGAGGTTTTGTTTATAAAGCCCTTCCCTATGCCAAAGTCTCCAAAAGTTCTACCTAACCTATATTCCAGCAGGTTTAGTATTTTTCTTTTAATATTTAGGTCTTTAATCCACTTTGATTTTTGTTCAGTGCGTGGTGAAAGATATAAGTCTAGTTTTAATCTCTGACAGGTTGAAACTCAGCTTTTTCAGCACCAATTATGAAAAGGCTGTCTTTTGCCCTTTTGAGGATGTTTGACTCTTTTGTCAAAGATGAAGTGGCTTAATATGTCTAGAGTCATTTCTGCATCTTCTAATCTGTTCCATTGATTTTCAGGTCTGTTTCTTTGCCAATACCATGCCATTTTTATCACAGAGGCTTTGTAGTAGAGTTTCAAGTTGGGTATCGTGATACCCCCCACCATGTCCTTGCTGTCTAGAATTGCATTTGTTCTTCTAGCTCTTTTCTGATTCTAGAGGAAGTTTTGGATTATTTTCTCTAGTTCTGTGAAGTATACTGTTGGGACTTCATTTGGGATTGAATCTATATAGCAGTATTCGGAGTATGGCCACTTTGACAGTATTACTTCTTCCTACCCAGGAACAATGGATATCTTTCCATTTTCTGATATCCCTATTCTTCAGGGAAATAAGCAGACCTGGTCATTTCACCTTTATCTTGAGGCTGAGGCTCCAAAATATGTGTCTCTGCCCACAGTTAGAATGTGTTTTCATCTTCTGTACTAAGTCTATTCAGAGTTCAGCCCTATAAATCTACCTAACTTAGTTGTCTATAATAACGGGAAACAGGGAGACAGATATTTTGAAAATGGGAAGGGGACCAAGAGATAGAGGAATGGGAGGAAGGGAAGAGAAGGAAAGGTAAAAAGACTTAAAATGTGTTATGTTCATGTACCAGCCTTCCATTGTAAATGTAGTCACTGTGTATTAATTTATAAATTTAAGTAAAATATCTTAAAGAAAGAAAGAAGAAAGGAACAAAGGAAGGAACAGGGGAAAATAAATGAGCTCTTGAACTTGGCCCGCCAGAAAAAGAACGGTAAATCCAGAGGTTTGCAACAGCCTTATATCCAACTCCACTTAAGGAGCTTCCTATGTCCTATCCAACTCGAAAAGAGCTTTCCAGTTATCACCTTATCCTCCTAGGAAAAAACATAAGGCTAACTAAACATCAACAGCTACCATTTCGATCCATCAGAGAACTGAGGCTACTAGACAAAACTGTGCCCCAACACTGCAGAGACACGCAAATACAGAGAATCATAATTATCGTAGCTGACGGTGGACAGAAGCCACAGAAGGAGTCTGGCCAGAGCACTTGAGGGTAATTAACTTCACTCTGACAGCCATGTTCGGACTAGTTTGAAAGGTAAACATTCCTGGGAAACCCTCAATACCTTTCTTAGTTTCATCTCCAGGAGCTTCACCAGCTTCTCACAGTGAAGGTTACAAAAAATCCCCTCTATGCTTCTGGCAAGAAGAAAGGAACAAATATTCATTTTGAAAGAAGCCCAGCACGTTCTGTTCCTAAAAGTCTGCCCTCAAGACAAACTCTTTCACAACAACCTAACCCACCTGGGTTGAGCCTACCAGTGCTGGGAGAAAAGAAATACCCAACTCCTGTCCCCTCTCCTTATCTCACTAAAAGAAAGAAGAAAGAGGAGGATGCTGAGAAGCATTCTAGGAACACATGGTACTAAAAGATTGAGATGTAATCAAAGGATTACACAATGTTTCTCCTTCTTCCAAATTGACCACATCAATCATCTCAGGTCTAGTAACAAGGGTTCACAGCTAAAG
>PVIR01041905.1:0-12509 GCA_004026965.1 Petromus typicus | reverse complement strand
AATAAATAGGTCACAGATAGATACATATCGCATCTTTTCTCTGGTATGAGAAAATGAAGATGTAAATGAGTCCTAGCATTGTATGTTATATATTGTGAAATAGAAAATGCTCAATGTAAAATAAGATGAAAGGGGACAATGTTGAGATTGTAACAAAAAAGTAAGGAAACAAATTTTATATATATGGGGGGGTGATAGGGTGGGTGGGGCTATGGGAAAAAATGAGAATTAAGTTGTGTCTTATACTGGTACAAATCCCCATTATGGAGTGCAATCATGATGTGTATATTTAATGTACCAATAAAGATAATTTTAAAAAAATAAAAAAAATAATAATTGTTCACATTCAACTGGCTGCACTAAACAAGCTGCAACTTGCAATAAACCTTAATGCATTCACCATATTTTTTATCATACTTTAATTTCTCCTATCTTACAAATCTGTTTATCTGATAGGTTCCCTCCAATCAGGGCTTCCATGTAAGCATTCTTCCACATAAGCCCATTTTTAAATGTAGATTCAGGTAATTTTTACTGAAAATTTTTTCTCAGATTAAGTTTTTTATTGATTTTTATTTCAATGTTGCTTCTGTCCCATTGTTTCATCTTCTTTTATACATAAATGTGACCTTCCTTCCTGAGTTTCATTCCATACTCTTCCTCTTGGGGTCTTTTTTACCACTTTTTTCTCAATTTCATCTTATATGTTATTACAAGCTGTACCAACTGATGCCGACAAGCTTGTTGGGAGCCTTACCTCCTCGGGAATTTAGCCATTCTCCTTTAAGATGGTCACCTCTGGTGCTGCACTGAGTCATCATCATCAGGAGGTTTTCACTGCTAAGGAGGCTACCAAAGGTCAGTGACAAAGATCTGCAACCCCCTCTGTGGTTGCTTCCCTGGCCAATTTAAAATTAACCCTGAGATGGCTTGTTCCTGAGGAAGTGGGCTAAATGACCTTTGTCCCCAAGGTATGCATGATAACAATTCAAACAGTTAAACAAGAACACCATGTTGGTGAGCCTGATTGTGTTTACTCTCTATATTGTGACTTGTGAGATAATTAAGTAACATGACACAACTCCTGTTCTTTTCTGATGGATTAGCAACTGTGTCAGAATATATGATGTATAGCTGTGGTTAGGTTAAAGTCCTAGGTAAGTATTAATCCAGGTAGAACATAGATAGAAATCTTTAAAGAACTGAAAATTGGTTACCCTGGTTGCTGTATTTGCTTGATCCTTTGAAATATTCTATGATTATTAACCTTTGCTTGTGATTGATGAAGTCATTTAACAGACCTAGTTTTTAGGGTATAAAAGAGACCTGAGAAATAAACACAGTGATCACTTGGTATTGACTGATGAGTCCTTCCAAGGTCCCACTATCCTGTCAATCATTTTTCTCATCCTAACTCCTCTGGCTATAGGACCCCGTTGCTCTGCCCGGCTGGCCCCGGCACAGGCTGCACGCTGGACAGCCCTCCTCCACCTATGTCTCCTTCCTCACTCTTCTTTCTGTTCTCAACTTCCTGCTGGGATTCTTGCCTGTATTCTCCTAGGGACTGGAGAAGAAGTAGGGAAGCCACAGAAGCTGACAGAACCTGCCCCCTACCCTCATTGGAGTTGATCTGCTCTCCAGTCCCTACATCCTCTCCCTACAGAGAGGATTAGGATCCTCACCTGGCCCATCATTGCCCTGAATCAATGCACCAGGTGTGTTAGCTGCACAAGAGCACAAATATCTATCTGCAAGTGATGTCTTCAGCTTTCTTAGTGATACTGTTCAGTTCTAAGCTGAACACAGAATACAGTTTGGCATAGGAAGCAGAATTTCAGCTGAGTATCCCAGGGTTTGGAAAATCCAATCCACATTTTCAGCCATGTTGATAGGCAGAGAACCTGCTCAGCTAGAGGTCTACAGACTTGATCTGGCCCCAGCCTCCTCCAGGACAAATACCTGGCCAGTAAGTCTAGCTTCCTGAATGTCATTTCCCTCTTGAGATCAAAGTCTTAAAGAAGTATGCAGTCAAAAGTTTCCAAGTGACTGTGGTCATCCCTTGACCTATTTTCCACCTCCCAAGCCCACCTTAAAGGAGGAACTCAATCTCCCTACCAAGGAATGATTATGGCCTTGTAAGTAT
This sequence comes from Petromus typicus, assembly GCA_004026965.1. Classification (NCBI taxonomy): domain Eukaryota; kingdom Metazoa; phylum Chordata; class Mammalia; order Rodentia; family Petromuridae; genus Petromus; species Petromus typicus. Next base: position 10,366 of record PVIR01041905.1, on the reverse strand, counting down.
TCATTTGGAGAATCACAACCTTTTCAGGGCACTGTGGTGGTTACTTGATTAATTGTCAATTTAAGTGGGGAACGCTCAGCTGAATTGACTCTTTGAGGTTCCAGATGTGGAAGACCCATTTTAAAGAGGAGTGCTGATAGAATAGTATAAAGGAGAATGGGAGGGACAGATTGCTGCTGATTTTCTTCTGAGAAGCTTCTGTTGTTCTCTTCCAAAGAACTTCAGTCTTCACCTTTGCCTTGGGCACTGTCTCGTGGTTTTCAGCACAGATTCTTTAGCCTCCAGCACCTGCCCTTCACCCTGCCAATGCATAGTCTAGCTTCTATCACTGACCCTTCAGCCTCCAGGCACAGACACCTCTGTCTTCCTTGGAGGACCCTTTGGCCTCCTCATGTAGACTGACACGAGACATTGCTGTGGCCTCCATGTTGGCTGGACCCTTCAGTTCTCTAGCTGTCGGCAGATGGGTTGCCACTCTAGTCCAATCCTGTAAATTTCTGTGTTTTGCATTAAACCTGATGCAAAGCATTAACAGCCTTCTGTGGAACCTTGCCCAGGCTTGCCTCAGCCTTGCAAGCTCTTGTAAGCACCAATATAGGTACTATATAGGGACTTGAGAACAATATCCCTAAGAGCTACCCAGATGTAACACTAGTTTTTTAGCTTCTCCAAAGAAGAAAACAGCCTGCTGGGATAGGACAGATAACATTCAGACCTAATGAACGATGAGACCCCCTTTCCCTAGGTTCCCTATTTGAAAACTAATGTTACTCTGGGCATGGAAATCACCCATAGAATATGAAATAGCTGATTCTAAAATTTCTAACTGGTGCTGAAAGAAGCACAGACATTATCAAGATTCTCCTTACCTATAGTCTCAAAGGTTTTTGGTTTCTACAATCCCCTTAATTTCATGTAAAATATTTCAGAAACGTCAAATTGGCCCTTGTCAAGTAAATCTTGGCTGTTTTGAAGGAGCCAGACAATAATTCAACCTTAAATAGCAGTTTAGTGCTAAAGAAAATAACTCTGAATTGTGTACTGAATTTTTGTAAGCACTGCTTATACTTACTAGTACCTTAAAATTATTTCTCTTCAAAGTATGAGCAGAAATTTCACAAGATGCAAATGTCAGAACACCTGATTTCCATGAATTCTTTTCTATTATCCTAAGACTCTCCACTTCCATCCATAAGCCTGGCTATCATTCAAGTCAAGAATTAAATAAAATCAGTCATCACTGGCTCTCCTCTTGGAAGGAAGCTTATGATAAATCTAAAAGATTATACATGGGGAAAAAAACCTTACAAAAAGCAGCATAACCATCACTGCTGCTAAATTTTCCCCTGGAAAGTAAAAGTGCATTTTAAAGTAAGTGGTATATTTTCTTCTTTCTTCCTAATTTGAAACTTGAAAGTCAAAGGGACTGAGTTCTAACAGTAGCATTACTTGATTTTCTGCAGGCATTTTTCTCCATGTTAAGAGATCCTCATTTGCTCGGATCATTTTAGATGTTTTGTCTGACATAAGACTCATTTCCACAGGATAAAGTAAACAACCAGGACCCATGAACTGCACACATTTTATAACACCTTGCCTTGACAAGACAATGGAAAACATGTTAGTGCCAAAGGGCTGACTTCACCTGTCAAGAAGTGACATTGAAAACAAAATCAGAGGCTAAAAGAGCAACCATTACTTACTTAATCTATTGCAGAAGTAAAGGAGCTATTCTGTGGCACAGAACTCTTGTTAGTGTTAACATTTTTTTATAAAATCCCATGTGTCTATCAGAAAAAACCAGGGTACAAAACAGAAACAAGCTACAATCCTTAGCACTTCCAAAAATAATGCATATTTCTCACTGTGTCAGGTTCAAAGAGGTCAGGGGAGCACTGCCATTACCACCAACACTAATGTTCCCCAGCCTAGAAGTGATAAGGCTTCTACCAACTTATTGCCCAGAACTCAGGCTAATTGTGACTTCACTGGCTGAAGAAATCTAATCTTCCTGAAGAGTCACCCATGTGATCCTGGGGAACAGCGATAACTCTAAGTACACCAGTTACCAACATCTTCACACAGTTACAAGTTTTGAAAATTTGATACTTGATTCTCAACACTGGCATCCACCAATCACAAAGTTCTCGACCCTGGCATCCACCAATTACACGGTGGTCCCTTTATACACACTCCACTCGGATCCATCCAGGCCAACAAATCCTGAATCTCTGGGATAGAGCTCAGTGAGCATTATGTTCTCAAGGTTTACACATTGTGGTTTTAAGGACTCTTCTGAGTTTCACAACCTGCCCCCAACATGGTTCAGCAGTGCCTGGGCCTTCCCTTAACCCACATGAGTTCAGATCACTACAAGCTCCAGCTTCACAAGCAAGGAGGGTAAGAGGAGAGAACAGACCAGCCAACATTGCCAAGCCAAAGGAATCTCCAACTTCAATGTGCAGAAGAACCACCTGAGTGGCTGGGAAGGTTGACAGAGTAACGGACCCCATGGCACACAGTTCTGATCTATGCCATCCACTCATTAGAATTCCCCAGCCCAAGGATCTACGTTTTCTCTTTGCTGACCAAAGTCAGATCACTTTGTTGCAAACAAGTGGAAAGCACTCGAGAACAAGACTATTGGATGACTCTGGTAGTTCTGGTTTTTCCTCTCCCCCTGTTCACACAGCCATTCGATCCTTCTACCATGTAGTTCCTGACACACTCCAAGGCCAAATGTCAGACCACGTAGGAATCAGAGAAGCTCTCTCCGCTGCAGCCTCCAAGGTGCTGCAAACCTTTGTTCCTCTCAACATGCCTACAAGTCCAGGCACAGTTATGCTCCAGCATGAGTCAGTCATGGTTTGCAAGGATGGCTTTCTCACCTGCCACAACTTCTTACAGTGATAGAGTAGTCAAAACAAAGACCTGTGGGATCCTCAGGTCCTGTGTCCTGGTACAAGAAACTCAGGTAGCTTTTCAAGGGAAAGTGTCTCATCAATAATCCCAAGGTGGTACAGCAGGATTCTAATGGGACAAATCTTCTTGCATGGTTAAGGGCACAGTAGAGCACCCCAATACTGCTATTACTTATTAAGGAAGTGGGTCCCTGGGATAAAGCAACCAGGGGTATGAGAACATTCCTAGCAGCTGTATATTTATCAGCTCTTACTGCTAACAACAGACAAGCCAGGCTTTGGCCCTAAGTTGCTGTTTCATTTGTCTTAAGATCTCTTTCCCTGTAAACTGAGATATTCATCATTAGTGTCTACTCTGTAAGGATTGTGGAGGTGGCCCTTGTGCTATCATAACATGCCATAGACTGAATGGCTTAAATGGCAGAAATTTACTTACCTATAGTCCTGGAGGCTAGAAGTCCAAGATCAAGATGTTCCAAGGTTGGTCTCCTCTGAGGCCTTTGTCCTTAGGTTATATACAGCCACCTTCTCTCTGTGTCATCACCTGGCCTTGCATCTGTGGTTACATATTCCTAAGGTCTCTTTCTCTTCTTATCAGTATACTAGCCTTACTGAGTCAATGCCTCCTCTGTTATTGTCTCCTTAAAATCCCTATATCCATATACACCCATATTTTCAGTAAGGACTTTCACAAAGGAAATAATTCACTTCACAGAAGAGCAAGGAGAAGGAAATACCAGGATTCAGAGAGCTGCGCAACCCAGGTCACATCTGAGTTGGGATATAAATGTTGACACAAAGCTCCCCTCTTTCCACAGTATTGCCTCATCCTAAAGTCAGGTGCAAAGGAGTGAATGAATATCTACTAATTAATACACTGAACTCCACCTTTTGGTATTAGAAGATAAGACCTTTGGGAGGTGATTAGCTCTTTGGGGCAGAGAGTTGAACAATGAGATAATTGCTTTTCCAAAAATGCAAGAAGTTGGCTGTCTACAGCCCAGAAGTGAGGAAGCCCGCACAGAACCCTGCTGTCATCTTAGTCACTGACTTCCAGACTTCTAAATTCTAAGAAATAATTGCTCTTGTTTAAGCTACCCAGGCTGTGGGACTGTGTTATAGTGGCCTGAACAGACTGAGATCAGAACCTACAGTTCTGTTGGGTCAGAGGAAAGTCATCTCTACACCTTAGGGGACAGGCTCTCATTAGTCTCTGGTTGGGAAGAGACCATGTTTAGGGACACACAGCAGCTGCCCTCGCTGCTGAAACTATGGATGGAGTCAGCTAACTTGGCAGCGTCATTTCTCTTACCCACATGTTCTCCTCCATCTCTGTTTCCTTGAAACAATGCAGAAAAATTCCTGTTAAATGATATATTGCCATCATTGATTGAACAGCAGGTTCTAACTCAGAAGAAGAGACATCACATGCCAACAAAGAAAGCCCCTTTGTGACTGTGAGTCCAACTGGGCTCCAAAAGTGCTAGAAACCTGAGCAAGGAGGGAAACAAGCTGGTAGTATAGTTTTCATCACCAAACAACAGCCACAGGGTAAACATTTCCCTGGAAATGTGGAAAGTCAATATTTGAACTTCTGTTTCTCTTGCTTTTAAAGGCACTCTGTGGTCGTGAAGGTGTGAAAGTGATTTGGTCACAGTTAGTGAAGCAGGTCACTCCAATAGGGAGTCACAAAGACTGTGCTTTACAGTCAAGTCAGCAGGCTTGCAGACAATGAAAGAAACAAGTAGAGAATGAGGAAGCAAGGCCCTAGGCCCAGCAGGTCATGCTGGGAATCCCTATTTCCTGCCCCCAGTATATAATTCTGAGAGCTAAACAAGTCCGGGGCTCAGAGACACCAAACATCATTCTGATCATTTTCTCCCTACCTTCGGGGCAAGAGAAGAAGAGGCTGGAATTCTAGGCTTTAGGAATATAGCACAGGATCCTCATCTCAGACAAGAATTGTTTTACCTGCAGGGACCAAAATTGTTTCCTCTATTTCATAGAGACTTAAGAGTTTTTCATTCAGGACTTTGAAAAATGATACATTTTTGTCAAATGTTACAAAAAGTCTTGAGTGAAATGTTCCCCTAACATTCACCCTATTTATTACAATCGCAGCAAAAAACAAACAGGGGTCCATGTACTATTAACTGGGCCTGTCCCAGCAGGTCACCATGCCTCAGGCAGCTGCTGTGGTTACAGTTAGATGCTGAGCCCACAAATGGCCAGGCAAAGGGCAGACATCTATATAGCCTCTGCATATACATTTATGTGGATAGACAGGAGCTGAATCTGTAGACTCACAGAAATGCACTTGGTTCGAGACAGTCAGTCGTGCTTGGATAATTTCTATATGGCAGCATCTGCCTGGTGATCCTCCTACCACACCAATGTGATGGGTACTGAGTAAGCTGGAAGAGGTCCCATTTCATCCCAGCAATGGGATGATCATAGCGGGGCCCAACCCATCCCCCAAATGAAGACACCCCCTGTGCCTTCTCAGAATTCTCTCTGCCCCTAAAGAGTATGGGGAGAGGCAACACCACATGGTGATTAGGTCACTTTCAATGCCTCAGGGTCTCCGGTGCTCCTCAGTCTCCCATTTCCTACGTTCTCCATCCTCCATCCTCCGGTGGGATAAGAAGAAGGGACTGGAGTTAGAAAGCCAGGAGAAATACTTCCCCTGTGGGGGAACAGCACGAGCAGGACCCCATTCTTGGGTCCTTTGGGACTTGTAAATCAATCTCTCTCTCTCTCTCTCTCTCTCTCTCTCTCCCTCTCTCTCTCTCTCACACACACACACTCTTATCCATTAACTAAACTGCCATTTTTGATGACAGGATGAAGTAGGAAGAAAACACCTACAGCAAATCCCTCCACAGAGGCTCCATCCTCTGCTGACCCTAAGCCGCTTGTGCTCGGGGGACAGATATTGTGTACATTGTCACAGGGTTCTGCCACGAATCTGACACAGTCCCCTGGGATGACGCTGTCCTGGACATCAGCCCTTGCCCCTCTTGTTGATCAGGTACATTCCCAGTAGCACGGTCTACCACTTCCGTACCTCACTAGGCAAAAAGGTACCTGCTATTTTTCTCCAGTTGACTTCCCCTATGCTTTCCCTTTCCCTTCTCTGTCAGATCCTCGTGGCTGTCTTTAACTCCTCAACTGTACCACATGTACAGTTATTTGCAATGGGAAATCTCCAGACTTCCCATACAGCCTCATCTGTATGTCTCAGATTCATCTAAATACAATGCTAAAAAAGGTCCCCCCCAAGAACAACCAGAATTTCCAGATTGCAGCTTCCAGCCCTTGACTCTGCCTGAAAATCTTGCAACTGGCAACTCAGTATTTAAAAGTCCCACTCACCTTTCTATTTCCAGCAGAATGGGAGAATGGATGTCTTAAGTGGATCTTTCAGTAGAAAATATTTAAGGCGGTACATTAACACTACATTAATATATTGAGTAAACACAAGTGTTCTCGAAAGACAAAATAAAATGAAAACAGGAGACTAGGAAGGGAAGCCCAAGCCAGCATGGTCATATGGGGTTCCCTTGGTGGTTATATGGGACAGACACAGAGGAAGAAGAGAAAACTCAGGGACTACTCATAAAGACAGACTTCAGAAGATCACATCTACCTTCATGTATAAGCAAAAAATAACCTCTGTCATACAAGAGACAGCAAAGATGTGTTTGTTTCAACCATTCCATAAATGAAGAAGAAAAAAATTGAAAAGCGCTAAGTAGCTCTCCTTCACGTCTGCTATTTGAATTAACTCAGCTATAGATTCAGAAAATTTCATGAAGAAAATTGAATCTGCATTGTGCCTAGGACAGCTTCTCCAGAGGAAACCAGCCTCAACCTACCTCTTCAAGAAGTGTGCAGGTCAAGGTGAAGGCAAAGAACAACTTGTTTTCCAAATAAGGAAATAGTCTAGGGCCATAACATCCTGAATGCACCCAATCTTGTCCAAGTAAGGAAATAAATTGCTGTAGGAATATGTGAAGCAGCAAAAGTTTATTGTAATTGATATTTTAAAGAAATAAAAATGAAAGATATAAACAATAAGCAAGGTTTACATAAAGAATTTCTAAAAATGAAAATTATGAGAATTAAAATTAAAAACTTAGTGATCTCTATGTCCAAAGTATGAAGTAGTAGTAGTAGTTCTTCCTAAGAATAATTAAAATCTAGAACATTTTTTAGAAAAAGAAAAAGAAGACTAAAAAGGTACAGAAAGTGCAGACTAATTAGGTCCCTCTAAACATGAAAAACAATGTGTGGTAAGTATTTCAGGAGTGTTTATTTGTTTGCTTGCTTCATATATCCCAGATTTGAACTCAAGTAGCCCAACAACCTAGAAATACCAATACACACAAGATGAAAAGCTTTGAATAAGATGTTCTGTTTAGTTGATGGGCCAGCAAAGAGCCAGTCTAGCAAGAAAAAAAAAGTCTTAGATAGTAACACTGCTACTCCTGCCAAATACTACAGAGAAAACCATGATTCTTCACTGACAGAGCCCAACTGTAGACCCTGGACTTCTATCCTTGTCTAACCAAGGTGCCTCTGCTCCTCTCTTTAAGTAGGGTGGTATCCATGAAGAGCACAAAGAGAACTGAGATGTTCTTATCAGTAGGAAGTGATGAGGACCCTTCATCTGTGTGGAGATTCCTCAAAAAACTAAAACTAGCAGCTTCGTTTGATCCAGCTATTTTCCTTTTTTATATCCCCTAGAAATAATTAAAAGCATCATAGCACAATGATATAGGCACATACTTGTTAACAGTAGCATAATTTGTAACAGATAAATCTAGGAAATAGCCCAAATATCCATCAATTGATGAATGGATAAAGAAGATGCATGTGGGGGCCAGGGATATAGCTCAGTGGTTCCGGCGCCTGTCTTGCAAGCACAGGGCCCGGGTTCAATCCCAGTAACCACATAACAATACTGGGCGTGGAGACTCACCCCAGCAGCAATCAGTACCACATACCACAGTGCCGGGCGTGGTGGCTCATGCCTGTAATCCCAGCACTCAGGGGGCAGAGGCAGGCGGATTGCTGTGATGTGAATTTGTGGCTGAGCTCAGGGCCAGCCTGAACCACAAAGCGAGACCCTGTCTCAAAAAAACCTTAAAAATAAAAATAAATAAATAAAATAAAAATTTAAAAAAAGAAGATGCATGTGTAGCTTTTTTATACAATGGAGTATTACTTTGCCATGAAAAGGGGCAAACTTGAGGTATTGCTAAGTATGGATGCACCTTAAGACTATGTTCTTAAGTGAAATAAATTAGATACACATATTCAAATATTTCATGGTTTTACTGATGTGAGAAACCAAAGGAATAAATAAGGATCAAAACATAAAAGAGATAGTGTGAAACAGAAAGAAAATATTCATGGGAAAGGGAAATTGGGAGAGAGAGAAAGGAAAGGAAAAGAAAAAAGATAATACAAAGAAAAATGGAAATAAAGCTTTTGTAAATAGAGAAGGAAGAGGGGTTAAAGGGTGAGTAGGGAAATGAGAAGTAAAGAAACATCAATTTATATCATATACATATACAAATTCCATATGATAAATGTTATGTATATATAAAACATAGCAATAAAATTTTTTAAAAGAAAATAAAAAAGGATTATATAAAAATTTATAGGAAAAGACTAATACAGTTCAACAGAGAAATGTATAGTGTTAAATACATAGGTCAGAAAAAATGAATCTCAATTCAATAATCTAAAGTTTTACTTCAAACCCCTGGAAAAAAAGAGCAAAATAACCTAAAAGTAAGCAGAAAGAACAAAAATGACAATAAAAGCAGAAATCAATAACATTGAAAACACTGAAATAAAGAGACAAAGACCATGTTCTTTGAAAAGATCAATAAAATTGACAAACCTCTAAAAGGTCTCACAAAGAAAAAAGAACGAAGACATAAATTCTAATATTATGAATAAAATAACCAATATGACAAAAGATGCTGTGGGCTTTAAAAAATCATAAGAAAATATTACAAAGAATAATCCACATGACAAATATGAACACTTGGACAAAATGGACCAGTCCCGCAAAAAGTACAAACTACCAAACTCAAAAAACATGAATGACGTCATTCGACCAGCTCTAAACCTATCTGGAATTTTGAATTTGTCATTTTAAACATATCAAAAAAGGCATCACCAATTCCAGGAGTTACATTCTTGAAAAGCAAAACATTCATGTAAAGACTTACTCACAGATATTCATGGCAGCTTAGCTTCTAATAGCTCCAAATTGTAAACAACCAAGATGGCTTGACCAGATTGGTGGATAAGCAAACTGGTTTATCCAGACCATAGAATACTATTCAGCAGTGTAAGGGAATAAGTTACTGATTCCCTTAACAATCTAAATGAATATCCAGAGATTTGTGTTCAGTGAAAAAGACCGTACATGAAAAGTTAAAGAATACTCCATTTCATTTACATAATTCTTGAAACAATAAAATTGTAGAATTAGAGAAGGTAGTGGCTGCAGTAAGTAAGGACAAGTAGAAAACTACAGTAAGAAAGGGAATGGAAAGGCACCATTAAAGTCCTGGTGGGTGGGAGATCTCCATATTTCATATTTTTTTAATTTTTTAATCTTTATTGGTACATTGCATATATGCATTGTGATTACACTCCAAATTGGGGATTTCTACCAGTATAAGATGCAACTTAATTCTCATTTACCATAGCCCTACCCACCCTCCTACCCCTCCGATATGCATAAAATTTGTTTACTTACTTTTTTATTACAATCTCAACATTTTCCCTCCTTCACCCTATTTTACATTGGGCATTTTCTATTTCAAATATATAACATACAATGCTAGGACTCATTTACATCTTTATTTTCTCATACCAGAGAAAAGATGCGATATGTACCTATCTGTGCCCTATTTATTTCACTTATGAGGATATTCTCAAGGTATGTCCATTTAAGTACAAATGATTCAAACTTATCATTTTTTATGGCAGAGTAGTACTCCATTCTGTAGAAGAACCACAGCTTTTTTATCCAGTCTCCAGTTGATGGACACTTGGGTTGTTTCCAAGATGTAGCAATCACAAACTGGGATGCTATAAACATGGGTGCACATATGTCACTGTGATATGAGTCTTTTAATTCTTGTGTGTATATACCAAGCAGGGCAATGGCTGGGTCAAATGGGACCTCCAGTCCTAGCTTTTGGAGGAATCTCCACAATGATCTCCACAGGGGTTGTACAAGTCTACAGTCCCACCAACAGTGGAGAAGGGTTCCTTCTTCTCCACAGCCTCGCCAACATTTGCCGTTGGCTGATTCTGAAATGGCAGCCATTCTATGTGGAGTGAGATGAAATCTCAATGTTGTTTTCATCTGCATCTCTCGAATGACTAATGATGTTGAGCATTTCTTCATATGC
>PVIR01041904.1:0-12511 GCA_004026965.1 Petromus typicus | reverse complement strand
TGGAGACGAAATGGTGGAGAAGCGTTTATTGCCAGCACTCTCAGCACTTTTATACAGCCCCACTTCCTTGTTCTCAACTGCCCCAAATTAGCCTTATAGGGGGCAGTCTCTGTCTCTCTATTTTCCCTTAAGCACTGTAGCCCGGAGGGGCCTGCTGTGTATGTGCTGCCTTGCACTTCCTTTATGGAGTCGGAGTTGTTTAGCCCCAGGAGACCCCACACTTTCCCTCCTCAGTTTGCCAACCAGGAAGCTAACCCAGTTGGATCCGCTCATTTTTGAAGAGAAATAAATATAAAACAACTAACTCTTGGGCTGAGAATTTAGCTCAGTGGTTCTGTGGCCGGCCTGACAAGCACAAGGTCCCGAATTCAATCCCTGGTACCACATAGCACAACGCTGAGCATGGGAGGCTCATGCCTATAATCCCAGCACTTTGGAGGCAGAGGCAGGAGGATTGCTGTGAGTTCCAGGCTGGCCTGGGCTACATAGTGAATTCAGGGATAGACTGAACTACAAAGTGAGACCTTGTCTAAAAAAAAAAAAAAAAAAAAAAAACACCACAACTCATGTGTTGTTACAACTTTGTGTGGACCAAATAAAATGCATGTGTTGGCCAGAGGAGGCTGACAAGCTACAACCCAGCCTCCTAGGTGGGTATTTTCTTGGTTCTCCTGTTAGTATCATCTGAAAGCAAACAGCTCTCAAATTTATTACTCCTTCCAAACTTTTAAATTCAAATATGTCCAGCTGGCATTTGAAAAACTAAATTCATCCTCTGCTCAGACCTCATGTATTCTGCCTCAATCATGGCATCAGAATCCTTCCAGTCACCAAAGCCTGAAGTCTGGGATCATCTCAGACATGTCCCTCTCCCTCCTTCCAGTCTGATCAATATTGATCACGTCCATCCAGCACCTCCAGCCTTCATAGCCCCTGCCTTTGTTCAGGATTTCGCTTGGGCTGAATCCCGTGGCCCCTCACCTGTTTTCTCACCTTTAAAATGAGAAGATTGAATTAGAAGAATCCACACATCTGTTGAATTTGGATAATTCTCTCCTAAAACCACCAGACATAGCACAGTAACTGTTTAGAATTGGAAAAGGTTTGTGTCGTGGGAGTTGTGTTCTGTCTTGATCTTTGGCCTGTTGTGATGCCAGAGATGCTCTAAACCTGATTGGCGAGAAACACTGGACTCAATAGAAGTAATCCAAAATGAGGTTGGCACTGATTAAAACTGGGAAATGTTCTTATACAATCAAAAATAACTGCTGCCTGGTACCACTGAAAATTGGAAAAATTAAGAAAAACAGACATAAAAGTTTTCACTTATTGCAAATGAATGGAAAAGGAGATATTCTTGATAAAATTTAGACTTCCAAAATTGTAGCAAAAATATAAATTGATGTTGGCTAATTAAGCACAAAAAAGAGCCCCAGTCTCAAAGTCTCCAATGATAATGTTTTATAAAGGAAAAAATATTGAACTATAATCTTAATCTAATGTTTACATACACAAGAATTGAAACTAACTCCTGAGAAAATAATTCCAGTAGAACAGAAAAAATGGGAAAGTTTAACTGTAATGTAAAATTGATCCTGGCATTAAATTGATATAATGAAATTGGCTCTAGAAAAATACTTTCATTGATGAAAATCATGGGTGTAGGCGCAATTTTGATTGAAATATTTGTGTTCATATACACAGTACCTTGAGGAATGAAAGGTATTAACATGTTGTATTCACTCAGTAACTCCTGAAAATCATTAGCATTTCCATTCTAAAACCTATTTGGCTATTTATTCATGCCACAAGCAGAGGTATTTCCCTAAGGTCTGGCATAAGTGAAGCACTATAGCATGGTTTTGAATATGATTTGCAATAATGACTATTTTTCCCCTATGTTTTTAGCTCTGTGAAATCTGCTCATATCTCCCCACCCCCCACTGAGGCTTAGTGGATTGGAAGAAATTTCAAAAGAATGTCTGGCAGACTTAGGTGAATAAAGTCCAATAGAGAACTGGATAGCAGAGATGACTGGCCGTCTCTCACCCTCTGTTCTCTTTTTCTACTGGACTGAAACCATCAAGTTTTAGGCAGTGGACCCTCCTTATTTTAACCGTGCATAAAACCACCAAGGAGAAAGACAGTTTTCAGCCACCTCCCAGCCAGCTATGGCCCTGAAACTCTGAGCTGGCTAATGGCGGCAGAAAGTAAAGAGAGGCTAGTGGTAGCACCTGTCTCTGAAAACAGATGGGGCATAAATTCGTCTTCTGTTCCCGCCCTCTTCCTGTTGGTTGGGACACAGATGAGCTGGTTACTTCCAGAGCAGTCATCCTCCATTGTACTTCCATCTTCGGAGCCCTGGGGGGAACAACCAGGTCCTGCCTGAGGTTCTGAAGGCTTTTGTTTTGTTTTTCTAAAGATATTACTTTTTTGTTTGTTTGTTTGTTTTTATTTTTATGTTTTGAGACAGGGTCTCGCTTGCTAGTTCAACCTGGCCCTCAACTCACTCCAGAGCCTGGGCTGGCCTCAAACCCACAGTGATCCTCCTGCCTCAGCCTCCAGACTGCTCAGATCGGAGGTATGTTCTTAAGATTTCAATTGGCTGTTTTTTTAATTCTAGAATCTGGCAATGCTCCATTTCATAAAATAGAGCAATTCTTTGAAGATAGCCATCAAACCCACCTTAAGTTATAGACCTCTATACTTTAACCCAAGAAATATGTACTGCTATTAATTACAGTTCTTTTATTTTAGGTCTGTTTTTTCCACCAAATCTAATTCTAATTGATATAAAAGACCAGGAGCCAGAAAAAAAAAATGCACAGTATGAGCTTGGTGGCTTTCATGAAAACCTGGACAAGAACAAAGATCTTACAGGAAGTGGAAGTCACCACAGAACCCCAACCCCTGAGACCAAGGCTGTAACTTTCTAAAGTTAGTTTTTTTCCTATCCTGAGGATTGAACCCCAGGTCTTTGCTCTGAGATACAAACATACTCCTCACCCAGGCCTTTCTGTATTTATTTTGAATCAGGGGCTCACAATGGGCTCAGACTTTCAATCTGCCTGCCTCAGCCTCCCAGAGCTCTGGAATCACCTGTGTGCCACCTGCCTAATTTAAATTCAATACCACCAGCAGCAAGCTTCTCCCCTACTCCTTTTCCTCCTTCTTTTTCTTCCACTTCCTCCTCCCCTTTTACTTCTTCCTTCTCTCCTCCATCACTGTTGCCATCTCCTTTTTCTTCGGTGCTGGGGGATCAAATACAGAGTCTTTTACATGCTAGGCGAGTAGCAAGTGTTCTACCACTGAGCTAAATCTCCAGCCCCAAATATGGCTTCTAAATAGACCAGATACTTCATACTTTATAGGTATATTTTCTGTATCCTTCCCAATATCCTCTTTCCTTTGACTTTTTAAAAGTTCATTTTATTTTGTGAGTACATGTTTGTAATTCTCGTAGTTTACAATCGTCTTGGGGAGTGATTACATGCACATATTGCAGTTTGGGTTTTTTTATCCTCTTGTCCTTCTTCCTCTTGCCCCTTCCTCCTCCAGATCCCAAATCACCTTTTTCATATTTGTTGATACTACTTGTTTTCACACAAGTTGTAGCTTATAACATTTACATTGATTTGAGTTATTAGGTTCCTGCATTTGATATATCTTCTTTTTTTTTTTTTTTTTTTTTTTTTTTGAGACAGGGTCTCACTTTGTAGTTCAGGTTGGTCCTGAACTCAGCCTCGAACTCAGCAATCCTCCTGCCTCTGCCTCCTGAGTGCTGGGATTACAGCGTAAGCCATCATGCCCAGAACTGTGGTATGTGGTCCTGATTGCTGATGGATTTGAGTCACCAGGCCCAGTATTGTTGTATGTGGTGACCACGGATTGAACTTGGGCCCTTGCACTTGTAAAGCAGGGGCCAGAACCACTGCGCTAAATCCCTGGCCCTTGACATATCTTTATTCCTCTTCTCCCCCTTTACCCTCCTTCTTCCCTTTTCCTATTGGATGAGACCTGTCCCCTTGTCCTTTTCTATCCATTTTTATCCTTTTCTTTTTTGTACTTTACCCCACACAAATGAGGGATACCATAAATTTTTCAAACATGCATCTTTGATTTATTTCAATAGTGGAAATCTTTGTCTTGTTCCTGATTATAGGAGAAATGCTTTTAGTTTTTCTCCATTTAGTATGATGTTGGCTATTGGTTTGTCATACACAGCCTTTATCCTATTCATGTATGGTCCTTCTATACCTGTTTTCTTTAGGTTTCTGTCATTAAATATTTATGACAGATTAGATTTTGTTAGATTTTATCGAAAGACTTTTCTGCATCTATTAATATGACCATGTAGTTTTTGAACTTATTCCTGTTCATATGATTATTACAATTATAGTCATACATATCTTGAAACATCCTTGTATCTCTGGGATGAAACCCACTCTATTATAATGTATCATCTTTTTTATAATATGCTTCATTCTGTTTGCTAATATCTTCTTAAGGATTTTTAAATCTATGTCATTAAAGAGATTGGTCTATAATTCTCTTTTTTAGTTGGGTCTTTATCTGGCTTTGAGATCAGGAGAACCCCTGATTTCATGGGAGAAAATCTATTTATCTAAGAAAAGGTAAGCTCCTCCCCTCTGGACCCGGTGGACAGCTTCTCTTCTCTTTCTTCCTTCCTTCCTTCCTTCCCCTCTCTTTCTCTCTCACTATGTATCTGTGTGTTTGTGTGTGTGTGTGTGTGTGTGTGTGTGTGTGTGTGTGTGTGTGTGTCTCCTCTCCCTTTTATTTAAAGCAAGGTCTCACCATTTGGTTGAGGTTAGCCTCTACCTCTCTCTGTACAATCTATGCAGACCCTACAACTCACACCTTCTTCAAGTTTGCATTTTTTTTTTTCATTTGTACTAGGAGAGAATGACAATAAATTATTTTATGAGGGGCTTTTTAAATTTTTCAAGTTCCTACTCTTCTAACTATCTTTAGATGTAATTCATAGTCATGGAATACTTTAAATTCTTGACAAGATTTCTTTAAGAAGACGAAAATTAGTCTCAGGCCTATCTGCACATCTCTGGCCCATTTAATGTCACCTCTGTCCACCCAGGCATCATGCCAAAGGGAGGGAGCCTGTCGAAACCTGCCTTGGGGCTGCATGTCTTTATCTCCTAAGATGAGGGCTGTGGGAAAAAGCCTTTCTAAAACTCACTATGGATTGATAAGAGACAAGTGGGATGGATGTGTCAAAATACAAATGCAGGATATGAAATATTTGCATGTTTCTGAGAGAAAAATCCCACTAAGGAGGATGAACATTGAATGTGATGACCGGTTTACAATCATGAGCTGCAGGGCATCTCAGTGGCTTCGTCAAAATGGATTGGAGAGACTGCGGTAGATTTTAGAGGGAGTCCAATTCTAGGTTGGGTTCTGGGTCTTATCTCTCCGGAGTCAACTGTTGCTGATGCCAGAAACAGACAAGGAGGAGAAGACTCTTGCTCAGAATCACTTCCAAGTGCACTGAAAATGTTCTTCTCTTTAATTAAAAAAAGGAAAGAAAGAAAGAAAAGAAAAGAAGGACCAGGGATTTAGTGTAGTGGTTCTAGTGCCTGCTTTAAAAGCACAAGGTCCTGAGTTCAATCCTCAGTACCAAAAATAAACAAACAAACAAACAAATAAAAGAGGTATGATAAGTAGTCAAGGTATTGTTGGCACAGAGGATGGAATCTACTAATTCCTAGAGAGAAAGACAATGGCATTCTTTTTTTTTTTTTTTTTTTTTTTTTTTTGAGACAGGGTCTCGCTTTGTAGTTCAGGCTGGCCCCGAGCTCAGCCTCAAACTCACATCACAGCAATCCTCCTGCCTCTGCCTCCCAGGTGCTGGGATTACAAGGCATGAGCCACCACTTCCGGCACTGTGGTATATGGTACTGGTTGCTGCTGGGGTGAGTCTCCGCACCCAGTATGGTATGTAGTTACCGGGGATCAAACCCGGATCCTTGCACTTGCAAGACCGGTGCCGGAACCAGTGAGCTAACTCCCCGGCCCCACAATGGCTTTCTTGATAAAACATACATTCATCCTGGGGAAAGAGCCAACAAGAGTTTTCAAAGGATTCCAGTGAAAGTAAACACAGACGTGGTCCAGTTGAAGACAGTACAGGGCTTCTGGAAAAGAGCAGAGAGGATCCACTCTCTCTGCCTGTGTCTCTGGCTTTCCTTTGCTTCTGCAGGGTGAGCTCTGTGGAGCACGTGCGGTGGGAAGGAGGAGGCGGAGGACTCGGCATTAGCATAATCCTGCTAAATAAACACACGTCATACACGCATTTGGTTTTCCTCAGCAGCAGTGGCTAAGGGCTACCATGTATTAGGTACACTTCTGGGCGCCAGGGATACAAACATGGAAAAATAATGTCCCTGCCGGGGATTTAGCTCAGTGGTTCTGGCACCTGCCTTGAAAGCACAAGGTCCTGAGTTTGATCCCTGATATTAAAAAAAAAAAGAAGTCCCTGATAGCAGGGTTCTGGGGGTTACTATGGAGATAAAAGTGGTTTATTATTTTACAGTTCAGAACTCTAGACTTGGTCCTATGTGGGGACCAAATAGCAAAGCGAAGATGGGGGAAAAAAAGACAAACCAAGAAATAAGGATAAAAGTGAGGGGCCAGGGATTAGCTCAGTGGTGCCAGCAACTGTCTGGCAAGTGCAAGGGCCCAGGTTCAATCCCTGTTAACCACGTACAACAGTGCCAGGCATGGAGACGCACACTCACCACCAATCAGAACCACATGCCACAGTGCAGGGCGTGGTGGCTCACACCTGTAATCTCAGGAGACAGAGGCAGGAGGATTGCTGTGAGTTCGAGGCTGAACTCAAGGCCACCCTGAACTACAAAGCAAGACCCTGTCTCTAAAAAACAAAAAACCCTGAGAAGCCAAGAAAGCTAAAGGCAAGATGGAGTGGAAGACGTACAAGGAAGACGGTCTGAGTATCCGTGGAATCCTATTTCCAGTTGTCAGACAGGAAAGGCTGGTGTGAACTTGCTGGCCTCAGGCTGCCACTGATATACGGTAGACCTTGACTGATCTCTCAAACAAGCTCAGGGCCTCTTTATTTATCTAAAAGAAGTGACTATGTAATTACTTGTTTAATGGGTGAATAAAAGGTAAAACTCCTATGTGACTCTATCTCCATGTTTTGGGGAGTCAGAAGAGAGAAACGTGAAAAGGCAAACATTCCCCATGCAGAAGACCGACATTCCCCATGCAGAAGACCGACAGAAAGCATATTCGGTCCACACTCAGATAGAACTAAGAGAGCACAACATAGCATTTCGCCCAGGCACAAACCCAGGGACTTGGCTGTGAGGAAACTCCAGCAAGGATCTGTCGGTGGACCCACTCAGAAAGGAGTGAGCCCCCAACCCAGGCAGTCGCCCTACAGGAGGACTCTTCCCATGACACAAGGTTACACAGCTCACTATACTGACTCACTATACTGACTACCAGTAATGGTGCTGCCTTCCAAAAACCCCATGATTTTATAGTAGAAAATACTATTTCTCTCAGTGTCTCTAGAGAAACTTTTTTTTTTTTTAATTTTTTGAAACAGGGTCTTGCTTTGTAGTTAAGCAGGTCCTAAACTCAGCCTCCAACTCAGCAATCCTCCTGCCTCTGCCTCCCGAGTGCTGGGATTACAGGCGTGAGTCACCACACCCGGCATTGCTTTATTTGATGCTGAATTGCTGGTGGGCATGAGTCACATCTGGTATTGTATGTGGTTACCAGGGATCAAATACAGGACTTTGCACTTGCAAGACAGGCACTGAAACCACTGGGCTAAATCCCTGGCATGAGAGTCATTATTCTTAAGAACTGGTGGGATTCAATTTGGTTGAGGGCTTTCAAAAGTCACTAAGCTAGGTGAGGTCTGTAGCGCAGTGGGAGAGGACTTGCCTTGCATGTACAAGGCCCTGGCTTGCTGGTACTATAGGAAAATACTAGTACCACAATAAAATAAAAACTAAGAAAAGTTTTTTTTTTTTTTTTAAGAAAAGATAAATACGGAATGTATCTTAGCGTTCCCTAGATTCAATAATCAGGACCCCCCAAAAGAGACATCATCCTTTTTGAATTCCATCACTGCCAATCCCAACAATTGTAACACTTATTTAAAATGGAAAGTCTGCCAAGACTGACAAACTCTAATCTCTTGTGTCCTGACAAAAGAGTAGCACTGGCCAAAGGGAAAAGGATAGGAGTAAGTAATGAGGGGAAAGAAAAATACAATGTTAAAAAAAGGAGAAAGAAAATATATGTATATAGAGGGTGGAGGGGTTGTAGGGTGGGTAGCGGAATGGGTAAAAATTAGAATTAACTCGTGTCATCTACTGGTACAAATTCTCAATATTGTGATCATGATGTGTACATTAAAAGTACAAATAAAAAATTCAGTTTTTATGTTAAAAAATAAAGAAAAAGAAATAAAAATCTGGGATAAATTTTTGGGGGAAAAAAGAGTAGTACTGGCTAGATGCTTATCTTACCTGGAACTCTAGTTTCCAGGATCATGTAAATTACAAATGGAAATTGGTCAGAAAAATTCAGTAGTGATTCTCAGAAGCCAGAGGGAGGGCGACTGGGGCCCAACCCCCTCACACACACCTGCAGAAAGGGCTTTTCAGGTTTTCTTCTCCTATCTCCTTTATTTTTAAATATTTTTGCTTTGCCCTTTATTTTTTCTTAGATTTATATTCTCTGAACCTTTTGTCCTGCAAAAGGCAAAAATAGTCACACCCGAGTACTCAATTTTGTATCTCCTCTTTCTAAGAATACCGGATGTCTTAATTTCAGTTGTAAATCACCGAGAGAAGGGACCCGATTAGGGGCCCGCAGGAGTCAGGTCACACATCGACTGCTGAGTACCCTTCTTTGGAAGAGGGTGGGGAAAGAGGTGCTTCCCAAATATAACATTTTACTGTTACAAGTGTGAAAATGTCCTATCCAGCAGGTGAAGCAAATTCCCCCGCAAGATCTCTGGGTAATTATGTTGTATCATATGCAATATGAAAACATCGGTTTAACAGAAAAGATAAAAATAAATCTTGGCAGCTCGACAAACTTCCTGTCTCTCACACTCTCCTGTACCTCTAGAAAAGCTTAATTAAAATCTGCAGATGACCAGACGAGATTTCCTAAGTGAGATGCCTCCATATATCTTTGTGTATTCCTACAGCATTCGGTTAAGACTGAATGTAACAAAATAACTTCACCGAGGTTCCTCGCACTGAGTTCTGCTTCACTGTTGTTGCCAAAGAACCCGTGTGATTAATTACTTCTTAGAGATCTCATGAACTTCGATTTCTTTGAAGTCATTAAAACCTAATTTGATGGGAAAATATTTTTTGTTCTCAAGTATTAAAAGGAGAGAATCGGCCAAGGACAATTACAATCATTCTCTCTTTCTATATTTACTGTTAGCCATTTTAGGGGCAAGAGCACTAGAATCAGGTTGCGTGTAAGAGAGCGCGAGCCTTTCTCCGTGCTCTGCTCCCAAGTGTTTACATTTTCTAAAACATCGCATAGCTCATTATTGCCAATGGAGCTATACGGAACAGAGGTTCACAATGAAGTCACACTATAGAGGGTCTTGGGAGATGCTTTTAAAACACATACACTCATGTGAGCACAAATTAGCGAGCTCTTCCATAATGTCTCCTGTTTTCCGCCGGTGCTTCGGGTTTCTATGCACAGAATCTGTTTTCTGGATGAATGCAAGGAAGAGCAGACATTAGTAAATCACTCCATTGATGGAAATGTACCAAGAAGAGTTCCAGGGCCAAAGCAGCCAGCAACGTTCTTCAGCAAAGGGAAGTATAGTAATATTATAAAGATAATATGTATGTATAAGAGAAATTTCAAACATGAAACAATGTCCTCATATACTAGTAGTGAATAGATAAGGATAAGATATAGAACCAACTTTTTTCTTTTTTTGAGACAGTGTCTCACTTTTTTTTTTTTTTTTTTAGATTTTTTTTTTGAGACAGGGTCTCACTTTGTGGTTCAGGCTGGCCCTGAGCTCAGCCTCAAACTCACATCATAGCGATCCTCCTGCCTCTGCCTCCTGGGTGCTGGGATTACAGGCATGAGCCACCATGCCCGGCACTGTGGTATGTGGTACTGGTTGCTGCTGGGCGTGAGTCTCCACACCCAGTATTGTATGTGGTTGCCGGGGATCGAACCCAGGTCCTGCGCTTGCAAGACAGTCGCCGGAAACACTGAGCTAACTCCCCGGCCCCAGTGTCTCACTTTTTAGTTCAGACTGGCCCTGAACTCACTATATAGCCCAGGCCGGCCTCAAACAGACAGCAATCCTCCTGCCTCTGCCTCCCAAGTGCTGAAATTACAGGGGTGAGCTTCTACATCCAACACTATGGTATATGGTACTGGGGATTGAACTCCAGACTTTGCGTTTGCCAGGGAGACTCCAGAATCACTGAGTTAAATCTCCGGCCCTGGAACGACTTTTGATATGATTGTGATGGGTTTTTCTTACTGCTATCCTTACAGGAGTGAAGAAGGAGTGGTCTTTTTTTCTCCAACCCAGAAGTCTTTGCGTTCTACATCTTCACTTCCCGTTGTACGAATGGCTCTTATTTGGCATACTGACTCATATGGTGCCTGCAAATCAATTCTCTGAGAATTTGAAATCAAATTTGATTTGAAATCAAATCTTCCTCTAAGGAGGAAGAGCCATGAGTGATGGGATGATAGGAGTGATAGTGGAATGAAGGTATGATTAGTATAAGCAAGAAGAGGAGAATCTCATCTTACAGGAGAGTGTTTGAGTAGAAAAGGCCAGATTAGCCTGTGGAAATAAAGGTCAAGGAGCATTCCTGGAGAGACAGCGTAAGCGGGCAGATGCATAGAACACACAGGGAAATCAGAGAGGAAAAGAGGAGCAAAGTAGGGAAGGAAGTTTGACACTAGGGAGGAGCTGGACTTCCCAGGGGCTTGAACATGGTATAGAGATGCTCTTATTCCCAAGAAACATGAGTTTTAAGCAGGAGAATGAGACAATCAGCAGGAGAGTAAGACATTTTATCTTTATAAACTATAAAGAACCACCTTATATACTAGTACTCTGTAGTAGATACAAGGGCAGCCTCCTGGAGATGGTTTGGAGGAAGTTTAGCCTCCCAGTAATCTCCATCAGCCACTCCAAATAAGCATACATTTTTATAAGACAAAGAGAGCAGTGTACTTAGTATAGGAAAATTCTAGATGGAACCCGTAAATACTCCTGCCCAATACTGCAGGCTCCAGAGCAGCCAGGGGGTGTGCATTATTGTTATTCTTTCCGATAGAGAACCGGAGGCATAGAGAAGTCAAGTAACCTATTCAAGTCTAAACAGCTGTATTATTTCAGAGCGAGGATTGGAACGGAAGTCTGCCTAGCTGGAGTCAGAGTTCCTGGGGCAGATGAAGTTATCATTCCTCATATCATCTCGGCCCACACAGTCTCCTTACCTGCCCACGCGCTTACGGTGTATCTCTCTGCAGAAGGACTTTACTTGGCCACTGGCCTTTGTTTGATCTGACCTCATAGAGCTTCCTCATCCTCGCCCCTGTGATCCGTGACAGTTTCACAAAGTCATCGCATTCCCAGCAGGACCACGCCTCAGTGCCACAGAAGTCGACTGACCATTAGCTCAATTGGCGTTTCTCCTCTCTTTCATATGCCAGAGTCTCCCTTAGTACTTCCTGGCACCAATTTCTACAGAAATTATTTCCACCTAAAATCCTGTCTCAAAGTCTGCTTCGAGAGAAACCCAAACTAAGACAGCTCTAACCCCACAGAGTCTTAAGGTTTTCTTAATATAGGTTCAAGAATGTCCAAAAATTCTCTATTACCAGATCAATTTAACAAACACTTAATGAGTACATATTCCTGTCCCAGTAGTTACAAAGAAGACACTTTTTTGTCCATTATTTTGGACAGAAAGTGACAACTTCAAAGAGGGGAATAGGAATAGATAACAGAAAGAGAAAGATGACAATTTTATATGTAGGTGGCCCTTTATAGAGATTTAATAGAGCAACAGCACTTATTTTCTAATACATTATTCTTCCAGGATATTAAATGTCTCACTCAGGGAGAATAATGTCTTGCCATTAAGAATTAGTAATATGCACTTTTTGGATGACATTGCCTTATTAATTCTAGCTCTACCTGAGTTGAACTCAAACTCTGTGCAGTGTTAGGCTGATTTATCAAGATATGGAGAAAAGCCTTCCAAATCTCCAGCTGAAGTCATAAATAATTTCAACATCATTCCTTTCACACTTTGAGTTTAAAAGGGAATAATATTGGCTGACTCACCACGCTTGGACTTTATGCCTCAAGTGTATTTTGAGCACAAACTCTACTCTTCAAAAGAGGGATGCATTTTGTGTTTTGTTTTTAAAGTACAAGTTCGATGGTACGATAGACTCCTACCTGAAT
>PVIR01041903.1:0-12512 GCA_004026965.1 Petromus typicus | reverse complement strand
GAGTGTCAAGCTAGGTGGCATCAGAAGAGTGACATGGGATGTATAATCTTCTTTTTGTGCCATTCTTAACTCCCAATTCCATTTTTTTATTTTCTTTAAATGAGACAAATTTATATATGGTGAAATACTTAATTATAAGTGAATAATTAGTACTGATAGATATATACACCCAGGTAACCAGCTTCCCTTATCCCAGAAAGTTCACTCATGTCTCTCCCAGTAGAGACAGCCATTGATCTGATTTCTGTTGCCTTAGATTACTTTGTTCCCAAGTTTGATAGTAAGGTACCCACTGTTTAGCCACTAACATCTCACGCTTGACACAGAATGAGATTTACCCATCTTGCGGCATCTATCCATAGTTTGTTGCTTTTGCTGAGGAACATTATCTTGTATGGCAAAGCACAATTTAATTACCCTCTGTCTTGTTGATGAATATTGAAGTTCTTTATACTTTGGGGCTATTATGAATATAGTTTCTACAAATGAGTATGTCCAAGTGTCTGTAAAGATATATTTTTCTCATTTATTTGGGGTAAATATCTAAAAGTAGAAAGCTGGTCAGATTGTTTTAAACTTTAGAAAAAACTTCCACACTGTTTTCCTGTAACAGTTGTAGGGTTCTGCATTCCCTCAAGAGTTTCTGGTGGATTTGGTTGGTCCATTTTCTCACCCCCTGTGGTGTCATTTTTAATTTTAGTTGTTCTCATCAGTGTGACCAGATTGCTTTCCAAAGGGAATGCGCTGGCTTGGATTACTCTTCAGAGAGAATATTGTCACCTCACCACTGATATTGAACTTGGCCATGTGATATGGCTTGGACAGTGGAAGGTTAACACACACAAGAGCCCAGGATGGAGCTACACAGTAAGTCTTGCCTTATGTTTCTGCCAATGACGCAAGGACATATGTGGCCAACTCTCTGATCCATAATAAGGGCAGAAATTGGGAAGAGCTAGATGCAAAAGGCCACCAGCACCAACTCAGCTATGTCCAGCCACTTTGGACATTTTGAGAATAAATGAGACTGATCTTAGGGTGCTGGGCTATGGGATATCTTGTCACGCAGAATCCCTGGGGCAGTGACTGAATGCCCCCATAGAGGTCCTTGCCAACCCTCAAACTGCTTAGAAGCACAACTGCCCACTCCCAGCTGGACTGACTGCTGGAAGCCACCACAGTGAATAGCTGCATTCTAATGACTTGGGCAACCTTGAACTCCTGCCACTCAATATTTATCCAAAGCTTGATTAAAAGAAACAATATTTACAGAGAACTGTCTGAAAGTTACACTATCCAGCCTTGGCCTAGGTTGTCTAAAATGTCTGTCTGCATTAATCCCAAGTGGCAGAGAGCTGTGTCCTAGAACTAAGTTGTCTTTGCTCCACCGGGACAACTTAGGCCAGGCTGTGCTTGGCAGGACTGTCCGTGTACCCAGGAGGGAACAATATGGAAGTCCTTTATGACCCTTGCCTTTGCCCCTGACAGACCTAGTTGGGGATGCTCTGAAATGATGGAGGGGAGGCATATGGGGAAGAGAAATGCTCCTAATTTAAATGTCAGGAACAATTACAAACTTTTTAAGAACTTGGAGTTCTTCATACATATATTATTAATTATAGGACTGAATTTCTTTCTTTACACCATCACCACAGCCTCCATGAAATTCAGGTCAACTTTGGGGCCCGCCGTATTTGACCTTGAAATGCACATCTTGTGATTCATTTTCACTCATGGCTGTTCTCTAATTTTCTTACTCGAATAATTTTTAATGCCGCACACTCTAATTTTTGAGTGTGAGTTTTGATGGAGATTTGGCTGAAGAAGATGGTAGTAGCCATCTTCAGTTCTCTTATCCACCAGCTGCCTGCATTTGCTCAGCGCAAGGTCCTCCCACTTGGTCACTACCGGCAGGCCAGTGTGCACAGATCATCACTATGTCCTCTGTAGTTCAGTGGACATGTAGTAAGCCTAAACCATGTGGCCAACTGTGGCCTAGAGTCAATATTTTTCTACTAAACGTATACTTTGGGCCATTAGGAATTTAGTTCCTACTGGAGGTTGTCCTGGGGAGTGTTATTATGTGGAAATATTTTCTACTAAGAAATATATGTAAGAGTGACTGGTTCTTGCCCTAAATGTCCTTGTAGTCTATTGAAGGTGAGAAAGTGATTGGTTGTCTACAACAACTATAACTTTGGAATGACAGGAGTATTTCTCTTATGGGGCTGTTGGAGAGCTAGGCATTGGAATATGTAGAAGGACATCAGTTGAGTGCAAAGCCTTCAGCAAGTTCCCAGTGATTTTTTTACACAATTGATATCATATTTTTATGTCTTAGCTATTCCTGGCTGTACATTCTCATCATACCAACTGCCTCTGAAGGCTTTAAGTAGAACAATCGTTAAAATATAACTTTTTGGACCTGGGATTTAGCTCAATGTTTCCAGCACCTGCCTTGCAAGTGCAAGGTCCCAGGTTAGATCCCAGGTAATTGCATACAATGATGCCGGGAGTGGTCACACATGCCCACCAGCAATCAATATCACATACCACAATGCTGAGTGTGGTGGCTCACACCTGTAATCCCAGCATTCAAGAGGCAGAGGCAGGAAGATTGCTGTGAGTTCGAAGCTGAGCTCAAGGCCAGCCTGAACTACAAAAGCAAGACCCTGTTTCAAAAAAAAAAAAAAAAAATCAGGAGCAAACACTCCCCACTACAGAGAGCTGGCTCCGTGGATCCAGCAATCCAGTAACACCTTCCGCACCTCTTCCCCAGGCTGACCCAGTGCTTCCCACCCATTCCCAGGGAGCTTTCCGGGAAAGGGAATGAGTGTGGCCATGAATGGTGTATGACGTATTGATTAGTATCTTGGCCCAGAAATATTAATTCTGGACTGCGTGGCACTTTATTGCATGAAAGTGGCCAGAGACATGTGAATTTACCATTTATGGATAAGAGAATAATAAGTCCACAGGAATAATTTTAAAAGGTCAGAGACACAGGTGAAGCTACTTTGGAACCACACTATGCAAACCGTTCTTGTTACCATGTTGGCTACAGATGGGTGATGGTGGCACTGACTTGAAGGGTAGAGGAATAAGTGACTCTAAGATTACTTCTCTGAGTTGTAGTTCAATTACGTCTAAGAAGCTTTTTACTTAAAGGCCCACAAGCTGTTATATTTATATGTACATTTAGACTGTACCTTAGTACTGTTTCTAATCTTCTCACCACAACCCATATTCTTAAACATTTTTAAAAAACAAACTTTAACTGGAGCAAATACAGTTGGTTCCCAGCTTCTGTCACATGTACTTATGATTGAGATGTATTTACTTATGATTTTAAAGCTTGTCCATGGTACAAAGCCTATATCCATTCAGAGGAGATTAGGCATGTTCAGGGTGGTATGGCCTTGGCCGTATTTTTGTGTGTGTGTATGTGTGTGTGCTGGGGATTGAACTTAGGTCCTCACACTTCTGAGGCAGGCCCTAGAACCACTAAACTAAATCTCCAACATCCTATATGCATTCAGAAACTACCTTTCGAACTGAGATTTGGGATCCTTTCCCAGGCTAGTAAAAGACTCTCTCTCTCTCTCTCTCTCTCTCCTCCCCCCCTTCTTCCTCCTCTATAATCCTACTCACTTTCCAATTTGGGTGAGGTGGCAGTTGTATGTTGATCTTTTCAAATTTTTTTTCCAAAGCTGGAATCACAGTACCTCATGTAGTACAAGCTACTGCTGTATTTAACAGTATATTCTCTCCCACGGTATGGATACACCATCACTTATTTAACCAAGCCCTTGATGACAGGGAGCGTGGCCCACCCAGAGTCTTGCTGCTGTGAATTACAGGATGAATGCCTTTCTGTGGACGTCTGTAGACTTTTGAATCCTTGTGTGAATATCCATTTAGTGTAAGTCCCTAGATGTGCAATTTCAGGATCACTCAGCAAGGAATGCATCCAGTTTTAATTCTGAGATACTGACTGAAATTATGCTCTCGTTAGTCCAGATGCCTAGATTCTTCTGCAGCACATGTATCTTCCTTTATTTTGGTCTCAAGAGAGAGAAAACAAAGTCCTCGGAATGCCACAGTAATCAAGACACACACACACACACACACACACACACACACACTCTCTCTCTCTCTCTCTCTCTCTCTCTCTCTCTGTCTCTCTGCTGCTGGACTGTGGTGGCAGGAACTACAGCTCCCTGTTAGCTCCCAGGTCCTGAACAAAATAATGTACACTCCAGTAAGCTGTGGTGCTAAGCTAGGATGGTTGGTGAGTTAGGTGTATTAGAGGCTTTTTAAATTTTCAATGGGTTTTGGAGGATAGAACTCTACACTAAGTTGAGGAGCATTTATATTCCAATCTACAGTAGTGTAAGGTATTGAATCCTTCAGCTGCTTCTGAGTAGTTTGAAAGTTACTGTGCTAAAACAACTCCACCTACCAACATCTCTGCTTTCTGGTCTTTCCTCTCTCTGTGTCACATCATGCTTCATTCAAGTCAGGATTTCCACCTCTGCCCAAACAGGAGCAGTAACTCTAGCATTTCATCTGTCTCCCTCACCATCAATAACAGGCAGTTCTGCCCATCCTTCAAGCCAGGTTCACACGCTGTGGCTCGCAGGAAGCTACCTCTGATTTCTTTTCTCTACTTACTCAGCCTTCAGGTAGAAATATTTGCTTTGCCACCTCCTCCATGATGACATTTCCCATGGCCCTATCTGTTCTCACTCCTGTACTAGTTCTTGAATGTGTATCTTTTCTCTGTGTCTAAATAACAAGCAGCTTTAAGGCAGAGAATGTCTTTCTTTCACTGTGATATATATTTATTCACCAATGTTTCAACACATACACAAGATGCCAGATTTTTGCAGGATGATGAAGTTACTAAACAAACAAGACACAGACTCATACACAAAAGATGACCCTATCCAATATGAAACACAGAAACTTGGTAGTTGTATTATTATTTTTTTTTAATACACAGCTTCCACTGACATTAGACTTGGCTCATTGACTTGCTTAATGTATGGGTTAGTTTTTTAGTTTTTTCAGCATGACAAAAAGCTCTAAATCTTAGTTTTGAAACACAACATGATTCTGTGGGTTGATGATCTGAGCTGGGGTCAGTAGTGTCATTCTTCTGTTGCTTCTGCCTGAGCTCTTTCATATGATCTCAGTCCTCTGGGGTCTCAGCTTAGGTAGATGATTTTGGAAGGCCTCACTCATGTGAGAAGAAGTTGGCAGGATGTTGTCCTGCCAGGCTAGCAAGGAACTTGGGAAAACTGGGACTCATCTACAGAGTGGTTCTCAAAGGGTCTCAAGAGCAGTGAAAGGAGACAAACACTTCTCAAGCCTCTGCTCACATCTCTAGCATGATACAAAGAATCTGCCAGCTACTACTAGAAGTGGCAAGCTTACAGTATTATATTGAGGTCATGAGATGAACTGCAGGTAGAAGAGAGCACTATTGTGAGACAGAAAAATGGAGAGGTAATGAATTAGTAGAATCAATCAGTGAGAGAAAAACAGGGAAGACAAAGAAGGGAGCAGGAATCCTAAGAGAGTTCAAGAATTCCTGCCAGCTTTCAATACTGTTGCAAATTTAGCTGTGATTTATGAGAAAGTACAATAAATTCCCTTATCCTTAACTCACTGGAATGAACTTCTGTTTCTTATGACCAATAAGACTTGCTATGAAAAAAATCAGTTCCAGGAGTGGGGCTGCAAGGTACCAGTCACCCAGAGGACATGGGAAGATTTGAAATAGTCAACAGGGAAGTGAATAAGTCTTCATAGCCTGGGGTAGAAGGTTATGATTTCACTGAAACAGCAATGCAGTGACATATAAAGTGACTGTCTGTAGTTTCTTATAATGGGATACTTCAATAGAGGAGGCTATGGAGTTTTCAGTAACCATAGAGCAGTTTAAAGGGGATATGAAATACAAGGACTATAGGTGTCAGATGAATACCCAGATCAGCAGGAAACAATTTCCTGTGGCTGAATGATGAATTCTGCATCTGGGTAGTACAAACCTCGGGAACACAGAGTGCCCTTCCTGTACGGTAACTTTCTGCATAGAATGGGCACAATGAGACCACTGAAAAAGCAAGTTGAAAAATAGTCCTATCACGGCTGTCAGGACCTGGGGTGATCACTGAAGAAGTGATCACTGGGGTGTGACCTGTAAGAGTGCATCTCCTTTCTGGTTCCTCCCTTCTCTCCCTGCTTCCTTTTCACCATGACATGAGCAACTTTTCCTCTGCTCTGCCCTCTTGCCATGCTGTTTTGCATGGGAGCCAGTGGAATATGGACAGAAACTATAAACAGTAAGCCAAAATAAACCTCTGCTCCTTCAATTTTACTTGTGCTTGCTTTGAGAAATATCTGGAATCCTGCTTTTTGCAAAACTGCCCCAGCAGCACATAGTTTGATGTCATACCATTTCTTTTATTAAAAGCATTTTATTTACTTTTGTTAAGAAAATAAATATTTGAAATGTCAGAAAATCACTCACAATGATCTACACCCTGACTCAGATTATAGCCACACTTCAAGGTGTCCTAAGTGTCCAGGGTGTCCTACCCTTGTCTCCAGCAGCATTAACAAGCATATAAACATTCTGTTAATGACTGGAGGACACTACCAAGTGATACCTAAGGGAGGTGAGATTATAAATTTTTAAACAAAAGTCACTTCCATTTGGATTGGAACTAATTCTTCAATCCTGTGATGATTAAACTGAGTGGGTTTAAAACAGCAAGTTTCCTGGAAGAATCTTCCTAGGTGAGATTGCTTTCAGACTGAGAGGCTAACATATCACACATCACAATGTGACTTTCCCCAGTGTCTCGTCTTTTTATTATCAACAGCAAACATGCATCGAGCACCTGTTATGTCTCACTGAATTGCAGGCTGGACATATATTTAATTTCTATTTAAGGAGGATTTTACCTATAAGTGGTTTTCAAGGCCATTGAAAGAAAGACAGTTTGCTTGTGTTGCAGGCTCACATTTGGAGACAAAGGGAAGCAGGCAGAGCCTGGTGCATGGTGAGCTCCTTGTTGCTCGGTGTGAGGGCCTGGCTCACAAGGGAAGCCTAATGCAGCTGGGCTGGGGGTCAGGGAAACACCCCAGGCAGTCATGGGCATCTACCTTTAAGGAGTTCTCATGCCTGTGGCCCCAAAAGAAATGACTGTCCTTTTCGAAGGAATTACTTCAGGATATCTGTGACATACAGACACACACATCATGGCCAGCAGACACCCTGGCTCTGCAGTATGTCAGTTTGTATCTAATGATTATCATCTTTCTGAGGGCTCAGATCGTAGCTCCAAACCTCCTCTTCCTCCCTGGATGTTACTCTTCCTTCTACAAGCAGCCCTTAGATTCACCCTTAGGGAACTCTGAGCACATACAGGATCTTATCTGAAACACCATGAGAAGCAAAAAAGCAAGAAATTAGAGTGCAGGGACCCCAGCTGCTGTTTGAGTTCCAGAGACAGCACTATCTGGCTAAATGACCTCTGGGAAGCTACTGTTCTTTCTAAGCTCTAGTGTCCTCATCTTCAGAACGGAGCAGCAGCAGGGTGAGGTAAGTGGCAGATCCCATGTACCTATCACTTGCTAAGAGCTCATTCATAGGAGCCATCATGGGAGCCATCATGGGAAGCCTTGGAAGGAGTGGGAGTTAACATGCTCTGACCATTCCACAGCCATGTCTTTGACTCAAATCTTCTGCTTGGCTTGACCAAATACTTCTCAGGACCAAGGACAGGTCAAGGCTTTGAAGACGTAGGATAATGGAAGCCTCTGCTTATATATAGCAGACGTTCTCTGCTCAGATTTCCTTAAGAAAGGACCTGCAGCTCAGTTACCATAAGTGACCTCACAATGTGGTAGCATGAATAAACTGCTTGCTTTGCCCATGAATTCTTTGAATGAGAAGGGTTTTGTTTTGTTTTGTTTTGTTTGGGTTTTTTTTAAGGTTTTTTGAGACAGGGTCTCGCTTTGTAGTTCAGGCTGGCTCTGAGCTCAACCTCAAACTCACATCACAGCAATCCTCCTGCCTCTGCCTCCCGAGTGCTGGGATTACAGGCGTGAGCCACCACGCCCGGCGAATGAGAAGTTGACTAAGCAGCTTGCCTAGGTTTCCAGGAGTCTAACGTTCCACTGGAAGGTCTCACCTGCAAGCTTGTTCACAGCAGCTGAGGTCTGATGCTCATGTCAGCAGAGACCCTGGCTGGGACTTGGGCCTGTCCCCATGTCCTGGGCTTCTTGACCGCACAGCAGCCAAGTTGTAAGGGTGATTGTCCAAAAATGGATAGGGCCACGCTTTGGTTGACATGGCATCAGAAATCACACAGTGCCATCTCCTGCAATCCACTGTGCCTGACTTCAAAGGGAGGATAAATGGATAGCACCACTTATGGAGGAATCAAAAAGTCATAGAAGGGCATAGAGGGCCATAAATATGGCTCTAGCCAATTTTGGAAAATATAACTTGCCTTGGATTTCTTCAGAGAACTCTCAAGGTCTCACTTAGTGAAAGAGTTGCAGGGCTGGGGATTTAGCTCAGTGGTTCTGGCGCCTGTCTTGAAAGCACAAGGGCTGGGATTTGATTCCCCGGCAACCATATACAATACTGGGCATGGAGACTCACGACCAGCAGCAACCAGCACCACACACCACAGTGCCAGGTGTGGTGGCTCATACCTGTATTCCCTGCATTCGGGAGGCAGAGGCAGGAGGATTGCTGTGATGTGAGTTTGAGGCTGAGCTCAGGGCCAGCCTGAACTACAAACTGAGATCCTGTCTAAAAAAAAACAAAAAAC
The DNA here is from genome assembly GCA_004026965.1 of Petromus typicus. Taxonomy (NCBI): domain Eukaryota; kingdom Metazoa; phylum Chordata; class Mammalia; order Rodentia; family Petromuridae; genus Petromus; species Petromus typicus. The sequence continues at coordinate 3,657 of PVIR01041903.1, read as the reverse complement.
AAAAACAAAAAAAAGAGTTGCAATTTGGCCTTCAAAGATCCAAGAACAAAATATGTAAATATCTGAACTTAAAAAGAGGCATGGTGGAGGCATAAAGATAACAGGTCGTATCCACATGTTTATGCCTTGATGTAAAAGTATTAAAACAAGCATGGTAATAATGATGTGTTTAACCTTGTGCAGACCAGGAATTCCTAAATTATGACAGAGCCTAGGGAAAAACTGTAAAAGTCACTCAGAGAAAGATGCCATTCCCTGGCCACAGCTTTTCCTTCCAACCACAAAGTTATATGAAAGAGGCCAAGTTTGGGATGTAAAGAAAAGTCAAGGCCTCACCAATGGTGAAAGTGATGCTTTATCCTCTTAAGAGGAATGTTAGCAATAGGTCAGCCCCTTCCTTTGCAGCTGAGCCCAGGGACTGTGTTTGTTTCTGTGTTCACTCAATTTGCCTCAGCTCTTGCCATTCCTGTCTATGCTCTACCTCTGCCTCCTGTGGCCAGCATGCATGATTCTGGTGGCCAGTGAAAACTGTCACATGCTCAGCCTATGAAGAAGGGAGCCCTGTGTGCTGGGGAGTGTGTTTTTATCACTAGACACACAGTTTATGCAGGAGATGTTTAATTTGATTCAGAGGATTAAGTCCCTCGCAGACTGTCTTTAAGGCAGGAACATGATGGCAGAAGGGTGTGATGGAGCAAAGCTGCTTAGCTCATGGTGGCCAGGAAGCAGAGCAGGTGAAGAGTGCCAGAGAGGAGCAAGCCAGGGATCAAGTATAATACCCAACTCACTCTTCCATAACCATTCAGATATACAAGGACAGTCCTTTACTAATCTTTACTAATCCTTTACTAATTTGTTTCCTAAGCAAACAAAGTTAGCATGTCAGGATAAACAGTCACAGATTTCCTGGTGAGGAGACAGCTCTCAATATGTCCGCTCTATAGGACAGTCACTCCCTAATTGCACTGAACACCTTTCTCATCTCCTCAGTCCTCTACTATGGCTGATTGGCAGCAATACCAAGTAAACTACTTGCATTCAGATCTCACTCATAGGATCAGGCTTTGAAGGATCTTGATCTGAACTTATCATCTACATCCCCCAAAGAAAGGAAAATGTGGCAGAGTGAGATAGAACATTGCAAAAGCAGAAACAGCCTACTAGTCTAAATTATCTCAAACTGGCCCTCACAATCAAGGCTGAACCAAGAATTCATATTTTGGGTCAGTTCATTCATGTGACAGAAACCTCCCAGGGCTGGAGTTGAGCCAAATGGCTCAAGCAGCTCAGGACTTATAACTAGTATATTTTTTTTTTCCATTTCCTGCCTCAGTCCTCTTGGCATTAGCTTCATTCATAGCAGGTTCACTTTGCAGGCCAGAACTGACTATGTGTTCATTCCTTTCTGGTACTAGTGGGATCTCCTCTGCAGAAAACCAAGGTCTGAGCTTTATGCTAATTGGACCAGTTTACTCCCCCTGCTTACCCATGAACCAATCACAATGGACAAAGGTGTGGTAGTGCTGATTAGTTTATGACAGAACCACTTGTCTTACCCCAGAGATCACTGTGTCATCTTTAGGAGGATTGAAAATGGACATGGGAATAGTAAGTGCTACTTGCAAGAGGATAGGGAATGAGTAGCAGTTGCCAAAGCAACTGTTGTGATTTGGATCTAAGATGTCCCTGGTAGAAGCAATTGGTGCTGCTGAGAACAGGAAGCAAAATTGAAGAGTTGCTCTCCAGAAGAGGAAGTGATCAAGACTAGGAGACAGCAAGTTCTTCCTCACGCCAGCCTCCACCAAGCATCCTGTGCTTTCAGAACCCTGAAAGGAACAGCTGGCAAGGCCGAATCAAGGTGTGCTGGATCAGCCCCAGGATACAAGCAGAGCATACAGAAATGAGCTTGACCCTGAGAAGTGAGATCTGAGCTCCTGAACTCCTAAACAGTTTCAGGAATTCACTCATTTAGTACTCTGTCCTCCACCCTACCACTCAGCACCATGTGAATGCATCTTGACATCATGTCCGAACCAGTGATGGACTGGACCAACAAGGAATACTATGGGGAGCAGAGAGGATTTGGGCACCCGGGGTACAGATGATAGAAGGGTTCAGAATATGGAAAATGTACAGTCTGATGTCTAGCACCCTATGGTAGCTGGAAGGAAAGAGTTAGGTTTCCTAAGATAATTTTTGATATGAAAATTAACCTTAGCAATTGGAACGTTCTTGACTTGGAGAGGTTGTTGGGAAGGCTTTATTTCAATTTTTCAAGAGCTTTAATAAATGCACAAGAGAAGGTTAAATGCATTTGTACCTAAGTAACAGTTTTATCTTAATAACAAGTTATCAGTGGGGATTCACAAGTATTGCTTCCCCTAAAATAAGAAAAGTGGGTCCATTCATTGCCTGAATTGATGAAAAAGAAAATGTCATCTGACTCCTATCACCAGGGAACAGCAGCACCAGCACCACCTTCTCTAGTCTGTCCAGTGGAAGAAGAGTGAGCCTGCACTGTACCAAAGATACAGCTACATTGCTAGCTGTGTTGAGAGCCTGAGGTGGTTGGGAGAGAAAGAGATGAGAAGCATTTGATACTGTTCCATGTGACCCTTTGTGTTTCAAAATGTGGCTGCCTGCTAATCTGCCATCTTTGTTTACTCAGTGAAGGCACACGTGTGCTGAGGACTGAAGGACACCAGAGAAGACCAGTGCTGTGGCATTTGAGTTGAAACTAAAAAGATCAGAAAGGTCTTAGAAGACAGCTAAATGGACGACACCGGCTAGGCCGAGGTGACGGTGTAAGCCCTGAGTGAAGGGCAGCTGGGCCCAGGTACCTGGGTGGATGGAGCTACCTCAGAAGGCTTCAAGGTACCTGGTATTCCTGGGCTTGAATTTCAGGTGAAGCCAGTGGGGCTTTGTTCTGAAGTAACACTGGAGATTCTCCACTGTTTAATGAAGGAACACAAGAAGTTAAAATCTTAATTTGCTATGCTTATTCCCATTTTTGCACTGGAGAAGCTGAGACCCAGAGGCCCCAGTGACACTCCAACCTCACGGGTCAGTCAGAACAGGTGTGGAGGAGTCAGCCCCACTTCCTGGTCTGCCAAGGAGCGTTGCTTCTGTCATCATTTCACAGGCAGCTCGGGAACCAGGATGGCCTGTATGCTGGCTTCATTCCTGAGTCAGTGCCCCATGAGGCGATTGCCCTCCTCAGCTGAGCACCATCCTGGCAAACACAGGGACTAGCAGGGTCCCCAAGTCCCAGTTCATCTGGGAGATGTGTAACCGTGCAGCAACCCCTGGGCTGCCATTAGCATGTTATCTGAAAAGGCCAAACAGCTCCTGCCCTGTAAATTATATCTCATTTCTTTAAAAAATGTGTTTGGATAGAGAAGGGGCAGAGGGATGCAAGGGGAAGGGGGGCGGCAGGAAGGGTAAATAGATAAAATAAATGGGCTTGGTGCATGCCTTTTGACCATTTTGCTTTAGTCTATTGATTTGGATTTTTCCCCCTACCCTCTGAGTAATCAATTTTTCGGTGGATGGGCAGAATACAATAATTTCAAGCAAACTCTTCAAATGGGTTGTCATTAATTTGCCTTTTGCCGGTCCTTGTTCACTCGGAGTAAGACGTGTTCAGCTTTCTCCAAA
>PVIR01041902.1:0-12945 GCA_004026965.1 Petromus typicus | reverse complement strand
ACAACCCAAATGTCCATCAACTGGAGACTGGATAAAAAAGCTGTGGTTCTTCTACAGAATGGAGTATTACTCTGCCATAAAAAATGATAAGTTTGAATCATTTCTACTTAAATGGACATACCTTGAGGATATCCTCATAAGTGAAATAAGTAGGGCACAGATAGGTACATATCGCATCTTTTCTCTGGTATGAGAAAATAAAGATGTAAATGAGTCCTAGCATTGTATGTTATAAATTGTGAAATAGAAAATGCTCAATGTAAAATAGGGTGAAGGGGGAAAATGTTGAGATTGTAACAAAAAAGTAAGGAAACAAATTTTTTTTTTTTTTTTTTTTTTTTTTTAGGTTTTTTGAGACAGGGTCTCGCTTTTGTGGTTTAGGCTGGCCCTGAGCTCAGCCTCCAACTCACATCACAATCCTCCTGCCTCTGCCTCCCGAGTGCTGGGATGACAGGCGTGAACCACCACGCCCAGCACTGTGGTATGTGGCACTGGTTGCTGCTGGGTGTGGGTCTCCACACCCAGTATTGTTATATGGTTACCGGGGAATCGAACCCGGGCCCTTGCGCTTGCAAGACAGGCGCCGGAACCACTGAGCTAACTCCCCGGCCCAGGAAACAAATTTTAATGTATATGGGGGGTGGTAGGGTGGGTAGGGCTATGGGAAAAAATGAGAATTAAGTTGTGTCTTATACTGGTACAAATCCCCATTATGGAGTGCAATCATGATGTGTATATTTAATGTACCAATAAAGATTTAAAAAAAAAAAACTTTGTAACTGGTCTTGACTTGTAAAAGACAATTTAAGCAGCATATTAATGTGATAAACCATTGCCTGCAGTACAGGTATTAACTCATACCTTTGGTGACTATAATTAGTAATAGAGAGTTATTCTCAGTCATATTTTACGTGCTCAAAATACCAACAAGTCGACTGTTCTCACTTCAAGACAATCAGTTGTGTCATCTGCCAAGATGCGTCAGTTCCATTGCCTACCCCCATGGCTTTTCATAGAAGCACGGGGACAATTTCCTCGTAGCGCGATCTGTTAATTGTAAAGTTTCACGACCAGGGTACAGAGCGACTCCAATGAACCCTGCATGCGGACTTCTCGCGAGAACTTGAGCAAATTGAGCGAGGACGGCCTAGACCTGATGCTAGTTTGAGGGCTTGGCCAGGCAAACAGGCCGTGGTCGTTGGGCTCTGCTGTGTCCGCTCACGCTCTCACGCTGTAGGACGCGCTTCTTTTCCTCTCTTTAGTTGGCCCACATTCACTCTGCAGAGCCTGTTTTTTTCCTACCTTTAATAAACGTAAAACCTCACTCCCTTTTGTACTTCTCTTGACCAGTTCTTTGTTCAGGTCAGAGAGAACCTAGAAGGAGACTCCAGCACCCCAACACTCAGTAAAGAAAAATATATTTGGAGAAATAAATAATAACAATAATAATAAAAGATAGGCTAAATATAGAAAGAAGGCTCCAGACAGAACACCAGCCCCTACTGGCAGTCTCCAGCTGCACCTATAATGTATCGCCATAGAAAGGTTTTGATTCTCCATCTCATGAGCCCCTTCAAAAATGTATCCTTCAGGCTCTCTTAATAGATTCCTGTGGAGACCAGATGGGAGGAAAGGGGCCTCACTGGCCTCCGTGGCGAGCGCTAGGCAAGAGGGGCAGCAGCCAGCTGACCTACCCCGGACAGGTACAGACACCTGAGGTGAAGTTGTTTCCCCTGAGAGGCGCCCTGGTGGGTGGAGACAGGTGAGTCCTGTGGACTCTTACTCGCTCCTTCTCGTGTTTGAATAAAGACGAGGTGGGCCGGTCCCTGAGGCTCTGTCGGAGGGAGACGTGGGCCCCTATTCCCCTAGATTTTATCTTGTTTCTGTCTATTTTTTATCTTTATCAGCCCTTCGGTCAGGTCTGAGCTCAACTTGTCAGCTGGCTTCTACATATTTTATTCTGCTTTTTGAGTAGATTTTCAAATAACTCTCAGGTTAAAATTTAGCATCTTGGGCCGGGATTTAGCTCGGTGGTTCCGGCGCCTGTCTTGCAAATGCAAGGGCCCAGGTGTGGTGGCTTATGCCTGTAATCCCAGCACTCAAGGATTTAGTGTCTTATGTATGTATGCTTATAAAATAAAAATGGCAACATAAATATTTTAGGAACTCAGCTTTCTTAGCTTTGAGATATAAACTAAATTTCTATTATCTACTTGAGATTTTATATATTTATATTATCTGAAGTGAAGCATTACAAAAACTCTCCAAGACTTGGGCCGGGGAGTCAGCTCAGTGGTTCTGGCGCCTGTCTTGCAAGCCCAAGGACCCGGGTTTGATCCCTGGTAAACCACATAACAATACTGGGCGTGGAGACTCACTCCAGCAGCAACCAGTACCATATACTACAGTGCTGGACGTGGTGTCTCACGCCTGTAATCCCAGCACTCGGGAGGCAGAGGCAGGAGGATTGCTGTGATGTGAGTTTGAGGCTGAGCTCAGGGCCAGCCTGAACCACAAAGCAAGACCGTGTCTCAAAAAAAAAAAAAAAAAGTAATTATAGAATAACAATAGTTAATATGCTGTATATCACGATCTTAAAAGAATTGGCAAAATGTTACTCGTTGTACATGTCATATACAAAAAAAAAAAAAAAAAGAAGGGCCAGGGATTTAGCTCAGTGGCTCCAGTGCCTGCCTTGCAAGTACAGTGGCCCAGGTTCACATCCCCTGTAATCCCAGCACTCAGGAGGCAGAGGCAGGAGGACTGCTGTGAGTTCAAGGTTGAGCTCAAGGCCAGTTTGAACTACAAAAGTGAGACCCTGTCTCAAAAGAAAGAAAGAAAGAAAGGATTGGTGGGACAGGTAGCGCTCAAAGCACAGGGGACTGCTTTGAGGGAGTTTAATAGCAATGTGTCTTTCTGTGATAAAAATTTAAAAATTTAAGTTTTCACTCTATGGGGGGGGACCCTGGGGATCGGACTCGGGCCCTTGTGCTTCCAAGATAGGTGCAATACTCCTTGAACTAAATCCCCTGTTTTATTCACTCTGTTTTCAATCACACCTTGTATATATGTCAACAATCCATGAAACACCTTTTTAAAAACCCAAACATTACATTTTCTAGACCTTAGGAAGCCAAGAATACACTTAGCAGATCATTTGTTTCTTATTACAAAGAATTCACTCAGGTGTTTTACTTACCTAACATTCTATACACCTATCTCATTTATACTATGCAGTTTACTTTTGACACTTATCTCTAAGTTACCTACAAAATGTAGGACATCAAATGACCACAAATTAAGCTCCTGAAACATTTCTTCGTGAAAATGCTACCAGGAAGCTGGGTTCCGATACTCACTTTTCCTTCATCTGTCAAGCCTTAGTTACTCTCTTGCCGTACCAGATATGCCCAAGTTTACGTGGGAAAGGTTTATATTGGCTCCTAATGTGTCGAGGTTTCATTCCCAAGATGGCTGGCTCCAAGCCAAGGTGGCCTAGCAGAGGAGAAGGAGCTCATGGCACGGTGGTGGGAAGCAGAGCAATCCAGGAAGGAGGAGGAAGATAAACCCCTCCAGGCCATGTCCTGAGAGACCCACCCGCTCCCAGCATCACATTTAGCTATGAACGCATTAGTGGGCTAATCTATCCCCACAATCCTGCCATCTCCAAATCTCTCCAACCGTGAGCTCATGAGCCCTCGCCAGGACATCTAGCTCTAAACACTACAGTGCCCTTGATGAAAGACTTCAGTTCGGCACACGTGCAGAAGTAAGTAGAGGGAGAATTTATTGTAAAGTACATTTAGAAAATTCCACCTTCCAGGGAGAAGACAGGCAGTGCTTCCAGGGCGAATTTGGATAGATTTTTATGTTCACAAAGGTGGACCTATGTGGTACTGATTGTTTGTGGACACGTCCCCTCTGCTTAATGAGGATAATGTGACACTTATAGATAATTTTACTTAGAAGTTACTTTGGAATGTTGGTATCTCAAAAAATGTCCTCCTTTGAGTGTTCATCAGCCTTCCCTCAGGGCCCTTAATCATATCAGAGTCTAAATCAGGTCTCAGCCTGAGGAGGAAGAGTCTTTAAAGAACGCCTCCTCATCTGATATCATTGGATGCAGGCCACGCTCTCAGGAAAGTGGTGTCTTTTGTGGAAATAGCCAGGTGGCCAGACAGATGAAGAAACGCAGACAATGTACAACCTTAAAATGTCACTGTGATCTGTGGGCTTGCTCTAGGTATGAGACCCAATGAATAATTATATTGTAAATTGAAGTCTTTGTTTCTTTACTTAATATGGCAAAGCATGCTATTTTGAACCCTTCCCCTCCATTCATCAGGCCTGCTAGTGTCTATCTGCCTAAAAAGAGGAAGAAAAAAATCCAAAAATTTGCTGTTTAAGACATAGCATCTCAAACATATAAAATGTAATCCTGACTGGCTAACAACACAAGCAAAACTGCGTGCTAATAGTTCTGAAAACACATTTGCTGTATTTTTCAAATATTTGCTTAGATCATGTGAAATAAAGGCACTTAGGCTTGTGTTTGCTGAATTAAGGAGCACTCTTATATTTTAAATTAATCCGCTACTGAGATAGGAGAACAGATCGTGGCAAAGCTGGGCTTTACGCACGACCTAGACACACGTGCAGACCCCGGGACACCTGTTCAGAACAGCTCCCTGCACCTGCTCAAGAACTCCAGCAGGTTCCCTGTAGGATGCCTAGACCTGACGTCAGCCTGAGGGGCGGGACCCCAGCCCCGCCTGTCGAACCCGGATGTTGTTCTCTCAGGTTTCCACAAGATTTGTACGGCAGAGAGGGAGGGGCAAGCCAGGAAATGCTTGCTACTGTAACTTTCCACCTTCCCCCAACAGCCCATGCTGTGTTTCCCAGACACACCATGTACTTTTATTTTTGCATTTATCCTCTTTAGTTGACCCAAACTCACTCTGCAAAGTCAGTTTCTCAGGGTGGGGAAGTGAGACGAGAAAAATTTATGTACATGTACCAACTCCATACAAAGAAGTTAAACATCATGCAGTATACACAAGTACTAATAAAAATACAGATGCAAAAAAATCATTCATTGAAGAAAGCGAAAATATAAAAAAAAATAAAATGGGAAGAATGGACAAGCGAGCTTGGGTTTCAGCGCAGTGGTTCCAGCACCTGTCTTGCAAGATCAAGGTCACAAATTCAATCCACGGTACCACTCTCACACAAACACAGGTGCTGAGTAAAAATGAACACATCTGTTTGAAGTGAGAGGGAGTGTTTTGAGGGGACAATATGTTTTCATTGTAATTAAGCTTAAAAATATAATCGCTACCTGTATATTTTTATCACACTTCATATATTTTATATAGAATTATATGACTTTTTTTTTTTTTTTTTTGAGAAAGGGTCTCGTTTTTGTAGTTCAGGCTGGCCCTGAGCTCAGCCTCCAACTCACATCACAGCAATCCTCCTGCCTCTGCCTCCCGAGTGCTGGGATTACAGGCGTGAGCCACCACACCCAGCACTGTGGTATGTGGTACTGATTGCTGCTGGGGTGAGTCTCCACACCCAGTATTGTTACGTGGTTACCGGAGATCGAACCGGGGCCCTTGCGCTTGCAAGACAGGCGCCAGAACCACTGAGCTATATCCCTGGCCCTAGAATTATATGACATTTTAGTAAACTTGAGAAAGCAATTTTAGCTGAGTGCTATAGAGCACTCTTGTCATCCCAGTAGGAAAGCTGAGGTGAGGGGATTACCACAAGTTCAAGGCCGGCTTGGGCTACATAGTGAGTTCAAGGTCAGTCTAAACCAGAAAGCAAGATCCTGTGTATGAAAAAAAAAAGCAATCTTAAAAGACTCAAATGTCTTTTTCTTTAACTTCAAGAAGTCAAGAACAGGGGCCGGGGAGTTAGCTCAGTGGTTCTGGTGCCTGTCTTGCAGGCGCAAGGGCCTGGGTTTGATTCCCCGGTAACCACATAACAATACTGGGTGTGGAGACCCACACCGAGCAGCAGCAACCAGTACCACATACCACAGTGCCGGGCGTGGTGGCTCACGCCTGTAATCCCAGCACTCGGGAGGCAGAGGCAGGAGGATTGCTGTGATGTGAGTTTGAGGCTGAGCTCAGGGCCAGCCTGAACCACAAAAGCGAGACCCTGTCTCAAAAAACCTAAAAAAAAGAAGTCAAGAACACTTGAATTTTAGCTTATTCATAAAAATCAAGATATTACACTCTATGTGTGTGTACCAGAAAACCCTACAGCTTATGTACTGAATATATAAAAAATAAGACACACTACTGTGACAAATGGCAAAGGGCTGAGATTATCTGAGCAGGTTAATGCAAAGCAACAAAGCACAAACTTTACTGACCAGGGTGCAGATCAGCTGAGGACATCAAGCGGCTGTCAGTGTTGAACAGACAAAGGAAAGGGCTTTTGTAGGGGGTTGGGAGAGGAATCTGTCACATCGGCACACGTAGGAGTCATGCAAATATCTGTGGTTGGGGTCCATGCAGTGGTCAAGGCAGAGAAGACACGGTGCTGTACTCGATGGTTTTATGGTCTTTTCTCCTCCCTTGACATTCTGTCCTGTGTTTTATCTGCTTCAAGACAGCACAGCTTGAGCCAGGAGAAGCCACAGCCACTCAAATCTGAGACCTGTTACTTGGAATTAAGCTGTGCAATCATTAACCATTTCATGACCAGATCAAGCTTGACAATGAGACCTTAAAAGTTTTAACAAAGTCACATAGTATCCTGATTGGCAAATAACCCAAAGAAAGAAATCATACAAAAGCAAGATTGAAACCCAGCAGAGCAAACATTAGATTTTGTAGCTCTGTGTCTAGCACACAGGACGAGGTGTGGAGGGTGAACTGTGTGTTCTATGCATTTCGGGCAACCTCACCTCTAACGCACGAACAGTTGCAGCCCTCGCGGCCTCTCTGTCACGGCTCTGTTGCTCACTCCCGGTTTCCCTGGCTTCCAGGGTCTCCACTGCACTTTCATCTTCAGCCTCATAGCTCTGCACACTACCTTCTCAGAGCCAAACCACCGCGCCTCTCATACCTTCCTTTGAAAGCTGGGTAGGAGCCTCCCTGACCCCACAGCTCTTCCGTCTCTGCACTGCGTGGAAGGTGCCAAGTTGTCTTCCATTAGAGAAGTAGCCAGGGCCTGTTGGACCGTAACTGTAGAGCTTCCCAGTGCCCGGATGCTGGACTCAAAGAAACTCTTCCCTGTTTTGGTCTTGAATGAGTCGGGCTTCCTGGGACTTTGTTCTGAAAGTACAGATTATTTTTCGCTTTTGGTCCTTTGAAGGGCATGGAGGATGGGGCCTTGCTGATTTCTGAGCTCTCGAAGCAGTTTTCCTTGGTCCTGGAGCCGTTACTACTGAGGTCTCCCTGAGGTTGCCCAAAGCAAGCTCCATCAGCTTCAAGCACTGAGGCCTCCATGAAAATTTATTTATATCTTTTAGAATGAATCAGAGGATTCAAAGGATGGGTTTTCATTCAAAAATTCCAAGAAGTTTATATGTGATATATATATATATATATACATATATATATATATACACATATATATATACATATATATATACACACATATATATACATATATATACACATATATATACATATATATACACATATATATATACATATATATACACATATATATACATATATATACACATATATATATACATATATATACATATATATATATACATATATATATACATATATATATATACACATATATATATATATAAGCATTTCGGGCAACCTCACCTCTAACGCACGAACAGTTGCAGCCCTCGCGGCCTCTCTGTCACGGCCCTGTTGCTCACTCCTGGTTTCCCCGGCTTCCAGGGGAAACTTTATAATATATATATAGTTGTAATATTTGTAATGAATCCTCATGGAGATTTTTTAATTTTAGAAATCTGGAGATTCTTCTGTCTATAGTAACTAAAAAAGGACATAGACTGAAGTAATGAAAAAGGCAAAAATAAATAGGGTCAGAGTAGAGAGGAAGCTGGCGCGAGAGACAACCGCAGTGAGACCTTGTAGCAATGGCTCTAGGACCAAGGAGAATGACAATGGCCGTACCACAGATAGCCCCCGATGGTTGAAATAGAGCCTTTCTTGAAGACAGGTGGAAAGATCATGGTGATGCCCATCTCAGGCCAAGCCCTGGCAGTGGGGGACATTGACCCCACCTTCCCCATGGGGCACGGAGCTGTTGGCGGGGGAGGAGGAGAGAGGAAGTGATTGGACTTGGCTACTGCTGTGGATGGCAACTCAATGAGCATAGGGTGAGTCAGTTTTCTCTCCTGACCACGTCTGTACACTGGCAGAACACATGGGAAGCACACCTTCCCTCCGTCTGGGGCAGCAGCCATGTTGCCGCTGAGACTTCTGAGCAGCACCCTGCTGTGGCTGAACCGGAGCTGCGCCATGGCTGGGACCGCTGCAAGGAGGTGCCCTCCTGCAGGGGGACAGAGGACAAGCACAGTGTACAGAGATGACAGCCACCAGAGGGTGGTATAGGGACAGGTGGCTCGACAGTAGGGAAAAGATAAGCTAAAGGCCTCATTGAGCCTTACTAGGATCAGTAGGGAAAATTTAGTAAAAGTAGTTTCTGCTTCTAACACCAAAAGCAGTTTGTGCCTTCACAGGTGCACTGCAGTTAGGGTAAATAAGACAAAAGAGGCCCAAGGATTTAATTTAGCTCAGTGGTTCTGGTGTCTCCCTGGCAAGTACAAAGTCTCAAGTTCGATTCCCAGTAACTACATACTATAATGCTGGGTGTGGTGACTCACGCCTGTAAATCCCAGCACCCAGGAGGAAGAGGCAAGAGGATTGCTGTGAGTTCCAGGCCAGCCTGAACTACAAGGCAAGACCCTGTTTAAAAAAAAAATATATATATATATATAGATAGATAGATAGATAGATAGATATATGTATATATTTCTAAAATTTACCAATAGACTCAATAAAGAAAAGAAAAAAAACTTATATGGATAAGTCCCACCTGGGGGATGGGGAAGACCCTGGTCCCCAGTAAAAGGAAGCAGAGATAAGGGTCTCTGGGTTTTCAGCTGTGAAGCCTCTATACCTCACGCTAGTTGTCTATCTTCTTTTCCATCTTTCTGCCCAAATAAAGTGGCTTTTGTTATCCTTTAATTTGCCTTTTTAAAAGTTATTTACTGGTGCCGGGCTTAGCATCACAGGGAGCTGTGCTTTCAGCAGAGCAGTGGCGTGGCATGATACGGGGTGACGAGCGGTCCACATCTGCATCCACACACCATGGGACACAGGAGGAGCGCCTGCCTTCCCCACACGGTCAGAGGAGTATTAACTACTGCCTGGAGCCAGGAGAAAATTCCCACTCATTCCCTTCTTGCTCCAGCAAGTAGCTGTCCCTGCTAATTAACATCACTAACAGTGGAAGGATTTCATTATTCCCGTGAGGATGCTTGTACCACCAGTACAGGCAACTCAGCGATGCATGGGACAGTCTTGCACACTGGTGGTGCAAGCAGTGAGACATGGAATCTACAGCCCTGTTAATGGGGGAAGGCCTATTTTATAAGAAAAAGCAAAGCTAATGACCCATTCTACAGGGTGAAACAACGATGTCTGTGGGCACAGCATAGATTCAGATTTAATTGTGTCTTTTTTGTTTATTTGTTTATAAGAGTCTTGCTACATAACTCAAGCTGGCCTCAAACTCATGCCGACCCTCCTGCCTCAGCCTACCAAATGCTAGGATTACAGGAATGTGCTATCGAGGTTAGCTAATTGTGTTTTTAAACTGAGGACTTTTTTTTTTTTAATGAGTTACTTTGAAGGGAAAAGGACCTGCGTAACTTCATGTCCTGAAGCTGCGGTTTTGCTAAAAAGTACAATTTTTAAATTATATTTGTCTTTGTCTCCTTTTCCCCTATCTTTATTTCTTCTACCCTACCTTAAATTCACCAATTTTAAAAAAGCCAGGAGCTCAAAAGGGCAAAATAAAGGAGCCACAAATACAATTCTAGCCAAAGCTATACCGAAAGATCTGCACAATACCCGCATGAGATCACAGTGCTCTTTTGTGACTGGCCATTCAGGTCTGCGTGCTCAGATCTGTTTACTTGCGGCTCCCAAATAAACCGTGGGAAGCCATTTTGATGAAAGAGAGAGAGAAAGGCTTTATTCAGAGAAGGCTCTACGGAGGTGGAGGGAACTCAGGAACTCATATTACCACAAATCACTGTTGCTCTGTGGCCTGGCATGCAAAGGCCTTGTATTGGAAGGAAGAAAGGGGAGAGAGAATACAATGAGACAATAGATAACCCCAGGTTTGCTTTATCCCTTCCAGCCATCTTCCACTTCCTCTCCTCTCTCTACAGAAGAGGCTAGTCTTTAACCTCCTGGGACCAGTATTGTATCTACATATCCTATCCGTTCCTCAAGGGTGCTGCTTTCTGCCTTAGATTTGAGGATATCTGGAGAAGCTACTTATCTCTAAAGAAAAAAAAATCTGACTTTTACAAGTTTTATCTTTTCCTGCAAATTATACTTTGAGATAAACAGGCATGTTATATCACAGTGAACATTTTCCTAAGTTACAGATAACCGAAATTTCTCTAGGACCTCCAAAGTAAGACAAGCACCTTCTCTTCTGAAGCAGATCATAACAGAGATTCCAAACACGGGCAGATTTCTCTAAAACACTTGCCATTTCTTCTAAATACACTGAGCACAAACAAAACCTTAATGATTGACAAATGGTTCAAGAAGCTTAAACCCAAAATCACCTTGGGCAGAAGCCCCAAACAGGCTCATGACTCCAAAAGAGGCCCAAGGATTTGATTTAGCTCAGTCCCAAGTGACCCTCAAGAGGTACTCAATGGGCTCATGAGAACATCCAAAGACAAGGAAGAGGAAGGAAGAGTCCTCATATGAGTCCTCACTGCCAGTGAGACAGTGTGAGGGGTTTAAAAACCTCACATCCACAGAATCCTAAAAATTCATTTTTTTTCCCCCAAATTCTATTTTCCCATCGAAACTGCAAAGGGCCGTCCAGGCTGACTAGTGCTTCCATGGCTCACTGCCCTGTAACCCGTGGTGTCAGGTAGGCCTGCATCTGGATCTCACCTCTCCGGTTTTATTTCCCTGCCCACAACCAAGAACAAGAAAAGCCCAGAAAAAAATGGAAAAATGAGTTAATTTACAATTTGGCCAAATGAGGAGGTCTGCTGGTCCACCTCCGTCAAGTGCACAGGAGTGCTCTAAATTAGAGATGGGTCAGGACAAAAGCCAGAGAAAACCGACAAGTAGATTTAGGCAAGCTTTGGTCCAAAGGTAGGAAGTGCTGAATCCTCCTTGGTGTTGGGTCTAGGTTGGGGAGGCAGTGGTTTTGCTCTCTGAGCATGAGGAAGCTAGAGAAATAATTTACCTTTTTTTCAGAAATCCTAATTTGAGAGCCTAGGATTTAGTTCAGTGGTTCCATCGCCTGCCTGGCAAGCGCAAGGGCCCAGGTTCAATCCCTGGTAACCACATACCACAATACTGGGCATGGAGACTCACATCCACCAGCAATCAGAACCACATAGCACAGTGCTAGGAGTGGTGGCTCACGCCTGTAATCCCAGCACTTGGGAGGCAGAGGCAGAAGGATTGCTGTGAGTTCAGGGCTAGCTTGCACTACAAAAGAGAGACCCTGTCTCAAAAAAAAAAAAAATCCTAATTTTAAAAACTGATTTACTCTTTTGGTTACAACACCTTTCAGACTGCTCTGGCATCCTCAGTGTTCAGCCTTCCTTTTTCTCTTACGTAAAGAGCATGGGAAATAGCACGCATACCAGCATGGAAAGCGGCTTCCCACTTGGCCCTGGTTTCGATGGGTTGAAACCCCAGAAAAGCCTATAAAACCTTGTGGGATTTGCTCAGGACCAAAGTCCCAGCTGTTAACCCAGAAGATGGGACACCTCACCCTGTGAGGTCAAAGGGCCTGGAGCCCAAGGTGGGTTTTCTAAGAATCTCTCAGAACCAAGGAGAGGACTGATTTCTGGTTTGGCAGCATCCTTTATTCTGTATGAGTCACTTCTAAAGGCACCCCCTCTTAGAATTACATCAGATTTCTCCACACAATGAAGCTGAAAATCAAAGGATGCAAAACAATATTTCAGGCAAGGGTTACATGACAAAAGCAGGTGTAGCTACCATCTTTTCAGGCAAAGTAAACTTCAAGACAAAACTGATCAGAAGGGGCAAAGAGAGTCATGACATATTGGGTAAGGGGACAATTCAACAGGAAGAAGTAGCAATTATTAGCATATAAATAAAACAGCACACCCAACTTCAAAAAGTAAATACTACTGGACATAGAAGATCAGAGAAACATAAACACACTTGTGGAGAAAATAATCATTCACAATAGCAACAAGAAAAAAAAATTTTTTTTTTGAGACAGGGTCTCACTTTTGTGGTTCAGGCTGGCCCTGAGCTCAGCCTCCAACTCACATTGTTAGGCTCGCGCAGAGCCCCTCTGGGAGACGCACCCCAGAGAGACACACAGTCAGAATATCGATGCAACAGCAAGAGGTTTATTCGAGTACCAGCACTGGGACCGTCCTGACACGCAGGAGAGGAACGGCCCTGAGTTACAGAGGTTTACAATTTTTATACCTGAGTCTCTAGCTTAAGCAAGGTGTCTCTATTTCATTGGCTTAGCAAGCTGACTTTCGAATTTATTGGCTACGTTTTTAGCTTTAGGCAGGGTGTCCTTATTTTATTGGAGGGTGACTTTTACACTGCCTGTGGTTTTAACTTTCTCATAGTTGGGATTTCTGGCAAGTCCCTGGTTTTGTCATCTGTTTCTGGGAATGGGAGGGCTTTACGGGAAATGGAAACTTGAGGAAGTAGAAACTTAGGCCTACTA
>PVIR01041901.1:0-12511 GCA_004026965.1 Petromus typicus | reverse complement strand
GCTGCAGGAAATGCAAATTAAACTGTAATCAGATTCCACCACACATTCACTACAGTGGCAAAGGGGGCTAATAACACCAACTATTAACACCAAAGGGACCATAGCTCATTCACTGTTAGTGGAAATAAAAAATGCTGTAGCCACTCTAGAAGACAGTATGGCAGTCCCTGATAAAGTGATGTGCTCTTGGCACACAACAAGCACAGCAATCCCACTCCTGCATACTTACACCAGCCACAAACACAAACATCCAGGGTTGGGGATGTAACTCAGTGGCACCAACATCTGCCCAGCAAGCACAAGGTCCTGAGTTCAGAAAAAACCCACAAGCACCCAGATGCCCATCACTTGATGAACTGGTAAAAAATAACTGCAGTCTATCTGTAAACTGGGAGAGCATCCACCAATAAAAAGGAGTGGTCCCAGAACACAGCAGAATATAGGCCACAGGGACAGATGCCTCTACAAAGGGTCCCATGCTGTGTAATCCCACTCACATGAACTCTGAATCAGGTAAATCCATAACGACAGCAGATTAGTGACTGCCAGGACAGGAGGGGGACCAGCTGCAGAGGGGCGGAGGGAGGCAGCTCTGAGACGGGCCCTCGGCAACACTCTGATGGCCAGGTGGGTACGAAAGAGACACATGACAACTTACCGAACACACACTCACAGCCAGCAAACTTTAGTGCATGTAACGTGTATCCCAGTTAAGCTCATTTTAAAGTTTTTTAAATGCGACTTTATTTCTTTGGAGCCTTGGGATAGGAAGGCCAAGGCCAGAGGCGGGGACTTCTGAGTTGGACACTCCCATAGGACTGACGACTGGTCCTAGACACCGTCACCAGGCATCCTAATCCCTGGTGGTCTCAGGTCCCAGTGACCCTTAAACTACTTTCCTACATTTCACTGATCTTCCAGTTTCTTCTGGGGATCATCTGCTTGGGTACTTCAGCTCCAGCACGGTTCTGATAGTAAGGCACCGGACCCCTGCCACCCTGTGTGGCCCACAGACCTCCCACCCCACAGCACATAACCCGTCCACGTAACGCTTGCCTAGAGCTTTCTTGACACAGAGGGGACACCACTTCCAGTGATTCCCAGAAGGAAAGTGTTTCACATAATGAACACTCATAACTTCTACTAGTCAGTACATCCCAGGCACGTCTGATTTATTACACAAAACTGATGACAGAAAGTCAATAAATTACAGATGATGATTCTAGAACAAACTTTTTAAGAAAAGGAAAAACTGCGTGGTGCTGGCACACTTCCTGCTCTGCAGCTCATCTCACTGTGCCTCAGCCTTGTCCCTAGTCCTGTCCACACTCCACAAACCCCACAGGATCCTCTTGCCAGCTCCCTCAACAGGGCAGCTGTTGGCTTCTCCCACTGAGGCTGTCCCGTCCCGTCACTGGCTCCACTGGCCACACCTCCTCTTAAGCACCTGCTTCACAACAGGTCCAAAGGCCCTGAAGAACTCAATGGGATTGGTTCCACCACTGTCCCCTTTAACCGTCCCTAGGGTCACAAAGTCCTAGCCTGCCACCGGGCAGGGTAAAAGAAAAGGGAAAACAAACGGAGACTGTGCATCCTCCTGAAGTGTGATCCGTATAGTGTGGGGCCAGCAATCAAACCCACGGCTTCTGCTGTGAGCTCTTTCCTCGGCCTTTAAAAAAATTTTTTTGAGGGAGGCAGTGTCTTGCTAAGTCACTAAACTGCTGGCCTCAAACTCCCGGAAGTCCTCCTTTCAGCCTCTCAGAGTGCTGAGATTCCATGTGTGTGCTACCATGCCTGACTTAAAACACACATCATCCATACTCATGAAACACACAAAGCCTGCTCGGTGGACGCTGACGGGCTGAGCTGCGGCCCAGACCCATGCAGCAAGCAGCCTGATGCCCAAGGTGTGGACACCACTGAGGACAGAGACCTCGAGGCAGGCATGTGGAACAATGTGCCAAAGCAGCACAGCATGAGACAGCGGCGCCAGGGCTCAGTGCCAATCTCATCCCAAACCCTCAACCCACTTCTCTACACTGAGTGGCAGTTGGCACATGAAAGGAAACTCCTGCAATGACGTGCTCCCTGGGCCTGGTCTATCTTCCCAACTCTTCTTGATCCTTCTCACCCTCCACACTCTGCTCCTGCCAACTTATTCCAGCAACAACCCATGGGTTTCTACACACAGTGTTTTTCCAGATTCTTACTCCACATCCTTCGAGATCCCCAAGATCTCTTCTTCAGAGAACTGTCCCCAGCCCTGAGCTCCCCACTGTCTGTGTCTGCTTAAATCAGCATTTCTCTGTCTAGTCCCTGAGTTTGCTGTTTCAGGCGAAGTCCTGTGTCTGGTGTGCTTCTGTATCCCAGTGACCCTGGGGTCTGCTCATGGGTGGCCCATGAGGACTGACAATCCATTTCACCCCCAACCTTCTCTGTCCAGCAGTTAAGATTTCATTCTGTGGGCTGGGGATTTAGCTCAGTGGTTCCAGCGATTATCCTGCAAGCACAAGGGCCTGGGTTTGATTCCTCAGTTCCGTGACTCACGCCCAGCAGCAATCAGTACCACATACTACAGTGCTGGGCATGGTGCCTCACACCTGTAATCCCAACACTTTCGAGGCAGAGACAGGAGAATTCCTGTGATGTGAGTTTGAGGCTGAGCCCAGGGCCAGCCTGAACTACAAAGTGAGACCCTGTCTAAAAAGAAAAAAAGATTTCGTTCTATGAGACTGGAGGACAAAGAGTAAAACTGCAATGTGATGAGGCCAAGGCACTTGGTTCACACCATCTGGGGTGATTTGGTCCCGGAGCCCAGAGCCACTTGCTTGCCTCTCTGGGCACTCGCTCTCTGCTCTCCCTGTGTCTGACAGCTGTGTGCGGCCTCAGCTTCAAATACCACTGCCCTGAATCCCCACAGGGCCAGATGATGCGCCTCTCACCTCCTCTGTTTTCCACCACTGCCTTCCAAGCTTCCTGAGTGACCACGGGTCCAGTACCCTAGCCCCTGCCCATGGTCCCAAGCTGGCATTCATCCCACTCCACGTCACACATGACACCCACAGCACGCCAGCAATGACAGCGCAATTATCCTGCTCTCCATTCCTGGAATAAAGCCTCTGGTCAAATGCCCTCCCCTGCACTGGCAATGAGTGCCACATGAGATCATGGTCACGCACCTTCCAGTTGACAGAATTTTATTTTAAAAGCATTAAATGCTCACATGGAAGCTAAAAATGACAAGAGCCTCTGTTCCCAGAGCGACCATATTCTACTTTAGATTCAAGAAAAACCTACTAGGCAGTAACAGCAGGTGTTCTCCCCATTTTTCAAACGGTGAAAGTGAGGCTCAAGGGAGTAAGCAGACTTTCCAAACAAGAAAAACATGACAGAGGGGCCCTGGTGTAAAGCTAGAGCAGACCCCATGTCCTATGTTCCATGCACCTTCGGGTGTGGCCCATGACGACTCAAGAGATGGCAGCCTGACGCCCTTCCTCCCTTCTTACAGGACTACACTGAAAAATGAAACCCTGGAAGCTTCGCAGGGTGTCTGCAGGGCAACCCTCTCTGGCCACACCTGAGCGTATCCTCAGCAGCACCCTCCACAGACCCTCCTCTCCCCAGAAACGGCAGCACATCCAGCGCCACTCAGCCACCTGGGAAAGCCTGCCTGCGCAGAGAAGCAAGCACGCCTCCTACGGGTGCTGGGGGGTGCTATGACCTTTCCCTCCTCCACCCCACCCTAAGTCACAGATAAAAGCCCATGTGGTGAGTCAGCCTGTCACTTACTTTGCAGGATCTGTCCCTGTGACAACAGCAAGATCCTTCTCCTAGGACAATCTTGACAAGCTCCCAGAGGGGCGCTGGTGGCAAAATCGGCCTTTGAATCCCTTCAAGTTACTCTATCTGAGCGCAAGATGAGCCAAGTACTTGGTTTAAAGGCCAAAGTGTCCACCATTAGACACCACGGTCCTCCCAGAAACGAAGGCTGCTGCATAGGGAAAGCTGTGCTCTGGAGCCACGAGGACAGATCAGACTGCCCGGGACAGAGTAAGGGCACAGCTGAGCCATCTACCTTGGTGCAAGAGCCAGGTCACTCTGAGTTCCCCACATGCCTACCATCCTCAGCAGGGAGGGAGTCCTGAGGCAGAAGCCTCACAGTGAGAAGAGCAAGGCATTTGGTCAATGGTGTGGAGCAAAGAAAGCAACCCGAGTCAAGCAGGCCCTGAGGAAGCTGAGGGCCAACCTGGCTCACCACTGACTGGCAGAGGGCCTGGCTGGAGCAACAGCTTCACAGCACCTGGAAGGCCCATCCACAGAACAGGCACTCTGTCCAGTGGACACTAAAATCAGACCTCCTCTTCCACACCAAAGACTCTAGGGGTCTGAGAGAATAAGAGCAGGCAAGATTCCCAAAAATACAAAAATGAATTATTTAACATGAAGACTGTCCCTCCGAATTCAGAGGCATGACACACACTAGGCCCAGCATCAGGCTCAAGGCCAGTGTCCCCAGCCCGGAATACACCACCTAACTGAACACGCAGCCAACTTGTCCAGCAGCTAAGGAAACCTACCAAGCCACTGACGGGTAGATGGGAGTGAAGCTAGTGCAGAATAATGAGCAGGAAACAGCATGGACAGCCACACCAGTGGGGCCTGCAACTGCCAACCCATCTAAAACAGTAATGAATACTGGCCCTGGGGAGGCACTGCCAGCACATACAGAAGAAGAGACTGAGGCGCAAAAAGACAGCTTCCCCTGGGCCAGCCAACAAGGACATAGCAGGAATAATCATGATTCACACCCTGGACTCAGTTCCTGCATTTTTTTCCAGTATTTCCCTTCATACCTAAAAAAGATAAGATTCTATACAAATTAATTATCCAGGAGAAACAACAACAAACTAACAAAGAGTTCCTCAGAAATCCAAGACAAAGCCACTTACTTTTTCCTGCTTACTAAGAAGAAAATGCTGATTTAATTCTGTCTCCATCCTCAGGACCGACAGGAACCCTGAGGCTTCTCCTCCAGAAAGCTTGCTGGAGTCTTGATGTCAGGGTGGGGAGCACAAACTGCCTGATTTGCACTGCTCACCCTCATGCCACCTGCCATCTCTCACTCCCATCAGTGGGGGTCCCCATTAGCTACAAATTCACCTCTGACCAGCTGAGACTCCAGGGAGGCTGAGTTCAGAGGCCTGTTCTGTTAATTCCAGTTCCTGCTAAGAGACTGACCTCTAGATAAGTGGAGCATAATAAACCAGAAGAGCTGGGAGGACACATCCTGAAGAGGCTACTGGCGTGTGCACATATGGAGGAAAGAGAGGAACAGGGCTAGAAAACAACAGGGTCCTGCACCCACCAGTTCAGCATCAGATTTTAAACCTTAGAGAAATCGAAGCCAGAGGACAATTTATTGAGGGCCAGGAGCTGTTAGCCACGCCTACATGCTTTCCATATGCTGTTTCATTCCACTAATGACTTGGTACCATCCTCAGATTTCAGACTGAGGACTCTAAAGATCACAGGAGCTTTTAAATCAAGGATATTTGGGCTAGTAAGCAGCAGAAGTGGGATTTGAGCCTTGGCCCATGAATTCAGTGCCCATCCATGCTCCTTCCACTAAACCACGACACATTTTCTAACAGATGCTGCCAATAAATCCAGTGAATCACTCAAATAAAAAAGCCAAGCTATGGACAGAAGCAGCACATGAGGTAATAAGGTCCCAAGGCCAATACTCTATTAGCAGGCAAATTGCTAAACTGATTCGCCTCTTGCAAATGAGGATGGCGGACTGTCTAGACTCCCCCCGACATCTGTGATCAGGAGTTGTTCCAAGATGGTGGCCTCGCTGGCGAAGGGCAAGGTGGCTGAGGGGCGGAGAGTTTACCCTTGTCTGGCTCCAGCTGCTGCCGCCCCTGAAGTCTTGAGTGAACACACGGCTGCCAGCAGAGGACACTTCTCAATTAAAAAGATTCCGGGACAATCATCCAAGACTTCCTCCTGGGTATGCAAGCCATTAACCTCCCTGAAAGAGCCTCTCCTGCACAGAAAGATCTGGATGCAGGGGAGAATCAAGGGCAGCAGGGACAGAAAAGGCAAGGAAGGGGTGTGCATTAAAGAAAACTAGACTGAAGACATTCAACAGTAATCTGGATTCTGCACTCAGGATGAAATCTTACGCACAACCGAGCGATTACACTCTCACACAGAGCAAGGCGAGGGGCCCACACCTGTAATAGTAGCGTTCTGGGAAGCTGGGGCAAAGGATCACAAGTGCAGGCCAAATCCAGGCCACCGGGCGACTTAACAAGATCTTGTCAAAATTAAAAAGAAGAAAGAAATTCAAAACAGTTTACTTGCTCTGTGTAGTACATGGGAAGTCACAAGCTCTCCTATTTTAAATCATTTTGTTTTTTAACTTACAGAGTTGCCCAAAACCAAGCATATCAAGGTAAAACCAAAACCCCCAAGCCAGGTCTTCTGCCCTTCAATCTAGCGCTGTTTCCCTGGCCCAGGCCACACCACACTCTGGTCCCTTTAAGTTTAAATAACCATCCCCTCCGGGTGCCAATTTTTAAGATTTTATTACATAATCAAATGTGGGGCTCGGCCAGGCGTGGTGGCACACGCCTGCAACCTCAGTGTTCTGGGACAAGAATATCACAAGTTCCAGACCAGCCCAGGCAAATCAGCAAGACCTTGTCTCAAAACAAAAATGTAAAAGGGGGTGTCTAGGATGTATCTCCGGGCACAGGCTCTGTGCTCAATCCCCAGAGGTGTCCTCCTCAAAAAAGTGGGGCATCTAGGTCCCAACTACCAAGGCAACCAAACATTTACTGTAAGCCAGCTAAGTCCCAGGGCCTGTTCCAGGGACTCTCCTCAGCCCTGGAGATCAGCAGGGAAATGAAACAGAACCTGTCTTTGCAGTGTTGTCCAGTGTCATTCTGGTAGCAAGACAGACAATGACCCATGTGAGCATGTGGCACTTCTGCGCCTGCTCGCCGACAGAAGCAGCACCAGGCGGGCACTTGCTGACTGACGGGATGAATGAACAAGCGGCGTGGAGGGACAGGGAGTCAAGAAGACAAGCGACGGCACTTGAGCAGCACATGCACAAGACACTTGGAAACCGAGTGCTATTACAGAGGGAGCTATCATCACTTTGAGAAATGACCAAAAATAAATTATGACTAATCTTTCAGAGTTTGTTTTTGCAAACGCTCCACGCCCAGCATAATGAATGACCCACAGGAAGTATAGAACAAATCAACAGGCTGTGCAGGCAGCCCAGCTCACCCTAGGCCCAAGGTCAGCAACAACAGCTCAGGAAAACAACCTCATCATCCTCAGCTGGCATAATGTGCACACCTGTAATCCCTGCAGTCAGAGGCTGAGGTAGAAAGTTCACTGCCAGTCTGAGCCCATTCTGGGCTACATAGTGAGTTCAAGACTTGCCTGGACTACACAGCGAGATTTAAGTTTCCAAAAAACTGAATAAACTAATAAAATAAAATACTCAGCCCCTTCCTTCGACAGCGCCTTGACCAGTCTTAGGGCAAAGCTCAGGCGTGGGAGAAGTTCTCTGCTCCCTGTATCCAGTTGAGTCCAGTCCAGTTCCTGACAGCTCTGTGGACAATGCTATTAGAATGATCACCGACCGCTGTGAATGGGCACCTACTACACACGCTCTGCTGCACTGGGGCCTCCCAACAGCCTAACAGAGTGGCTCGCCTCAGGCCGCACCACACACAGGCCTGTCTGATTCGGGCTTTACCTTTTACATAGTGGTGGGGATTCAATTAGTGCTGACTGACTGCACTAGTGTGTCACCCTGTACAATAAGCGATTTTCCTCTGCAGAGAGGTATTTAGTCTTCCTGACCAGCACATATCTGTATCACGCTGTGCACACGTACACACTGAACCTACCGCCTGCTCTTCTAATAAAACACTCCTGGGGGGTAGCTGGGACACTGTTCAGGGGTGGGTCCTTGAGCCCTGCGACACTGGCACAATCACAGAGACAGCCCAGGTCAGTGACTGCTCTCCTGGCTACTCAGGGCTGGAGGCCTCCTGGGATTGCTTCTAACTCAGCCCGGGCTCTCGAGAGGGGTCAGTTGTGACACAAACTAGATGGGGGAGCTGCATATTCTCTTTGTGGCTCCTTAATGTCTAGAAGAGCTGCTTTGTCTGTGCAGATTACAGTCCAGCAAGTCTTTCACAGGTGGGCGTCTTACCTTAAGCCTGACCTAATGGCTCCTTAAGATTTGGATACATCCTGATTTTTTTCAATGAAGGGTTTACAGAAAAATAATTTTCCCACCTAATAAAGAAAACACCACATATATAACACCCATGCCCACCTACTTCTCATTCTGAGGAAGGCCAAAATGGGCCAATGCTATAAACACCTGACTTTCTAAATACTCGTCCCTCCCACCTACACTGTGAGCCCGGAAAGGCACAGACTGCAGAACAGACCTCGGAACTGCTGGGTGAATGAACATGGGAATGAGTGAAGGAATGAGCACACACCAGTACACAGATAGAGACATGAGTCTGCCTCAGCCTAACTCAAGTACAAACAAAACAACCTTCAGCTTCTACTGGAAAAGCTACCTCATTCCCCAGCCCACACCTCCCTGCACAATAGTTATACCTTTGATCTTCCATCACCTAATGCTGGGAAGTATTTTAATTAAATTCATCTGCATGACATACAGAGAGCAGACGCCTTTAAACAAAGTAACATTTTACCAGTTCCTTGTCTGATTTAGTTATTCTTTCCACATGAGTTCCCAAAGCAGCAGTGATTATGATCTGTGGATAAAAACGTACATTATATGAAATTTATAAGGGCAGAGCTTTCCTGTTCTTGGAAAACTTAAGTACAAATCTTTGCGAAACCATGTGCCTTCTTGCAATAACACTGAAAGCCATAATCCAGGGTGGCCCGAACTAAAGAAAACACGTAAAATTACTTATGTATCTTTATTTTTTAAAATAAAAATGTGTTCTGTGTTGTCTCTGATCTCTGCTACATTCACACGGGAGCTGATGCACACAAAGGTCTTATTCTTTCCTATACATCAGCCTACCTGACAATGTCACATAATCAAAACCTACCTCCTAGTACCATGCTTCCCAGGGCGGGTAATTTCCCTTCATTAGATAGAAAAGAAAGCAGAAGATACAAAAAGGGTAGTAGAAGTGATTGGCTCTAGATTTTCTCCAGTGTCTCTTTTGTGGCTCTCAAATTCCACTTCTCACGTCAGCCTGCGTGGCCAGTAGCCATTCTCCCTCCAACCTGGGAACAAGGACTCAGAACAGAATAGTGCTGCTCCAACTCAAGTCACTCTATAGCCAGGCTGAAGAGCATCAAGTGCCCATGGCCATGGAGCCGAGCACTGCTCCAGGGTGCTGGGTGTGTTCCCAGTGTGTAGCACTCAGTCCTGAGGTATATCCCAAAAGCAGATTGTCAGAGGTTACTGCACACCTCGGAGCCTATTCAACAAACCACCAAGCGTGTCTATGTGTGGACATGCACACATACATACACACACACACGATTTCTGTGAAGCTCACATCAGACTATCATCTCTTTCACATAAAGAAGTGAGCACTAAAAGTGCCTAAACACTTGCCCACAAGGTCAGAGCCACAAAACAGTGGTCCGAAATTCCCAAGTGTCCATTAGCTATCCAGTATGCCCCCTAAGCAAACTCTGTGGACCCCAACACACATAGCAGCAACCTCTGTTTGCCAAGCCCCAGCCCCATTTCTGTCTGTTGGATCAATGCCATCTCCTTCCCTCTCCTCCCTTTCCTGGATGCAGTGGCATGCCTGGCACATAGCAGTTACTTGGTATGTTTGGCTGAGCTGAAAATACACAGATCTGCAATGAGGAAACTACAGTCCATTTTTTGTTGGCATGAGCAATAACATATGAACCGATTTCATGTTCATGTATGAGTGTATGTATACCCCACTGCAGCTATGTGTATGTAACCCCACTGGGCACCACTTGCCAGAGAACAATCACACAGAGGGGATGTTCTACACACATAATGATTCAGCCAAAATTCTGCAATCTTCCTACTTAATGTCCTTAAAATATCTTCTTGGACACAGCTGAATTAAGAAGACTGATATCCTAAAAGATAAACGTGAGAGCTCAGAATATGTTGCTTTGGAACACTAATCCTGCTATTCAGGTAAATCTGCGAAAGCCTTGTCTACATTGTCCTCAGAAAACTGTCTCCTTTCCACTCCCAATTCTATCCCTTCCAATAAACTTTCTAACAATAGTAAGACAAGGAAAAGAACAGAGGACCTGCTTGTTATCACCTCAGGTCTTAGGAAACGTATTTAGCATCTATCAAAATCTCCTATGAAAATGAGGACGGTCCCCCAGAAAGTTTTGGTGCTACTATCAGGCCAAATAGTTGGTACATAAATAGTGCTCAGTTAATTTCAAGGGAAATGCAATCTGCTTCTCTTAAAGGAGACCACAAGTTCTTCATTTGTAAAATAGAGGAAACAGCACCAGCACCTTAGGGTGTCAAGTCAGACAGTATCTGACACGCGATGAAGGTTACAGATGGGCTGCGTACTATTCCCCCCCTCACAATTTCACTTCACCCAGAATACAATGAAAGTAGTGAGTTCAATGTCAACAGTTAAGATTAAGCAGCTCAGATCCACGAGTGCGTACTTGCATGCAGTAGCTGCTGTCGGGAATTCTGAATGCATAATATACCTGAAGGGCAGAACAGCTAATCCTCACATCCCAACGTGATGACACAAAAATCTGTGCTTACCCCACACATAAGGCTTCCAGAGCCAAGAAGAGTCACGGCCTTCAAAATGTAATGTAATTCACCATACTGATGAGCTAAAAAGGGAAAGCCATATGGTCATCTCAGTTGGAGCAGAAAAAGCATCTGAGGAAATCAAACACCCATTCATGACAAAACACAATGAAGGAGCAACAGAAGGGGGCCTTGTACGGGCACCCACAGAGCCTGGGCAGCTCACACACAGGTGAGCGGTAAGGACTGATGGGGGACAACGCTGGATGTCCCCATCCACACTGCCCCAGGCTCCTCGCCAGTCCTACAGGAGGGACAACAGCAAGAGACACAAAGAAACACAGACAGACTGGGAAGGAAAGAGTCAAACTTGGTGTCTGCAGAGGACACAATCATCTATGTGGAAAATGCTAAGCAATCTACAGAAAGCTGCAGAAACCACCAATGAGTCAGACCAGAAGGTGGGGGTATTTTGGGGTGATTGTGCGTTGACTGCATGACCACACACTTCTCAGAGCTTATCAAAAGAGACTCCGAAAACCAGAGAAATTGACTGTCTGTACCCTGCACCACAATTAAGCCTACCAAGAAAGACAAACACCCTAGCACCCCTGGCCGGCAGGGTGGGCCTGGCCAGCACTAAGTTCGCACGGGTGCCCCATCCCTAGGGGAGAGCTAGAAATCCCAAAAGGTCCTCAGGAAAGATCTTTTAATAACACAAGGAAGGAAAGTGTCCCCGGGGGCTGCGTGACTCTGATCGAGGTTCTGCCCTGCACACTGTGTACATACAGGCTGAGAAGAACGACATGTGTCTAGAAACTCCGTGAGTGTTAGAACCGAAGCTGCCAAATAGGAAAGTGCTCCCTGATGTCCAGATGAGGAAACTGAGGCCTCACAAAGAGGAAGTGGATTCCAAGAAGCAGTATATAATGCGTGTGTGACTAACGTGCATCAATAATAAGTGGACCCAAGTGGACATCACACGTGGACAATCATGAAAGTGTCTGCCAGGAACACAAAGTGTCCTGCTAGGAAGGCTGGACACTGGACCCCAATCCAAGGGAGCTGTGGAAGCGGAACCTCAGCATGCACGACACTCACAGACCCACTCACGTCACCTGTCACACTGCTCCTCTGTGTGCCCCTCTTCTACTCCAGAACCAGTGCAAGACTCTACTTGCAGACTGACTTCATGAGAAGAGACCAGCACCTCCTTGTCTCTCTTAATCAAAGGAAGAAACCTGAGAACTGACTGTCAGCCAAGCCCTGGACCACACTAGACAGGAAACCCAGTTTCTGAAGGTAATTCACAAAGTTGCTGTCTGGCTGGACACCTGCAAAGCTGGCGGATGGCCCACAGGTTCCAGGAGTAAGCAGCACATGCATCGTAACTTCTGCCAAAATGCCAAGTGTGTTTGCACCTAAAGTTCACAGGACAAAAGAGAAATGCCCTAATCGAGGCTCCAACAGTTGCAGCCACATTCAAACTTCTCCGTTTTTCACTTACTTTTGATGAGCAAAAATCCAAAAGCAACAACCATCAAAGTAGTCACAAAATGTCGTTTTCCCCCCTCTGTTTTAAAGCTCCTACCCACGCAAACCAGAAGCAGAATTTCCCTGGATCCTCATCAGTTCCTCTGTCCCCACTGCTAAAAGGTCAGTCCCTGCTGCCTGCTTCTCCATCACATCTAA
>PVIR01041900.1:0-12523 GCA_004026965.1 Petromus typicus | reverse complement strand
AGTGTTTATCTGCTTTTGAAATTTTAATTAGATAATCATGTTTAAAAATTCTGACAAGGAAAAATTCCAGGTCATGGTGATTTCACTGGGGACTTCTAAGGAACATTTTAAAAAGAAATCATTCATAAGCATGCATATATTTTTTGAGAAAATATAGAACACTTCTCTATGAAGTTAGCACAGCCTTAACAACAAAACTAGATAAAGGCCTGGATAGAGTGGTGTGTGCCTGACAACCCACTGTGGGAGGCTCAGCCAGGAGGATCAACAGGAGTGTGAGGATAATCCGATACAAAAGAAAAGGAAGGGAGGTGAAAGGAGACAGAGAAGACACTGGACTGATGTGATGTACCTTATTAATGTAAGTCTTCAATAATATATTAGCAAATTCAGTCTGACAATCTATGACCAACGGGGTCTATTTTAGGAATCTCAGTTTGGCTTCATATTTCAAACCAGTGAAGCTGCCTGCCATCTCAGCAGCTCAGGATGCTAAGAAAGAGGGAGCATTAGGACCCGGGAATACGAAGTCAGCTTGGGAAACACAGTGAGATCCCATCTCTGACGTCTGGCTACAAATCAAGCCAGAGAACTCCAAAATCCAACAATGTAATTCACCATCTTAATAAAATAAAGAAAAATCAATATGATTATCCCAATAGATATTAAAAGACACATTTAAAAAAATTTTTCCTTCCTACATTAAAAGAAAAAAAAGAGCTTGGCAAACTAAGACTAGCAAGGAACTAGAAAGGAATTTCTTCAACCCAACAAAGATCACCTGTGAAAAATCTACAGGTAACATCACACACATAGAACAGTGACTGTATCCATCGTAACATCAGGAATAACAAAATGTCCAAGACTGTGCAAGAAAATGTTGGGGTTTTTTTGTTTTGTTTTGTTTTAGTTTTTTGAGACAGGTCTCGCTTTGTAGTTCAAACTGGTCCTGAACTCAGCCTCAAACTCAGCAATCCTCCTGCCTCTGCCCCCCAAGTGCTGGAATTACAGGCATGAGCCACCACGTCTGGCACTGTGGTGTGTAGTACTGATCGCTGGTGGGTGTGAGTCACAATGCCCAGCTTTGTTGTATGTGATTACCTGGGATTGCACCCGGGCTTGCAAGGCAGGTGCCGGAACCACTGAACTAAATCCTTGGCCCAAGAAAATGAAATTTTTAAATATATAGATTGTGTAGAAAGAAGTAAAAGATTTTTCTTCAAAAGATGACATATTTCAAATAGAAAGTCCTAAAGAATGCCCAGAGGCCTACCAGAAATACTAAATGAATTTAGGAAAATATCAGGATAAAAACTCAATACACATGTAGCTCAATGACAAAACACCAGCCTGGTAAGCCTGAGGTCCTGAGTTTGATTCCTGGTACCATGTCAACCTTGCAAGCACAAGGGCCTAAGTTCGATCCCCAATACAGCAAAAAAAAAAAAAAAAAAAAAAAAATCCTTAATATACAAAAAATAGAATTTTCTCTGAGTACTAGCAGCAGACAATTGAACCACAAAAAAATTATAATGTACAGTAATACCTAAAACAATGAAACACTAAAGAAATAAACTTAACAAAAATATGCAACATTACTACTTAAACTTAAAAACATTATTGAGCTAAATCAGAAGAGCTAAAGAAGTAAAGATATTCTATTATATTTATGGATTAAAGACTCAAATTAAAATGTCAGTTTTCTCCAAGTGGATCTACAGACTCAAAATAAGCCCAACCAAAATGTCAGCAGCCTTTTTTTTTTTTTCTTGACTCAAAATTGTCAAGCCAATTATAAAATTTGTATGGAAATATGAAGCCCTATAATATTCAAAAAAGTTTTGATAAAGGAAGAGAAAATGTGCAGGATTTGTGAACTACCTTCAATAATTTCAATAAAACTCTAGTTTTATACATCGTAGTGTCAGGAGAGACATGCTTCAGTGGACACAAATTCTGAAATATAGGTCAGAATTGAGGTCCACAGTCATACTTACTCTTGGATGGTTGCTTGATTATTTTACTATTTACTTATTTTTTTTTTAATACAGGGTTTTGCTGTGTACTTCAGGCTGTGCTAGAACTCACTGTGTAGCCCAGGCTGGGCTTGAACTTGCGATCCTCCTGCCTCGACCTCCCAAGTGCAGCACCACACCCAGTGTACTTGCTTGATTTTTTTTTTTTTTTTTTAGGTTTTTTGAGACAGGGTCTCGCTTTGTGGTTCAGGCTGGCCCTGAGCTCAGCCTCCAACTCACATCACAATCCTCCTGCCTCTGCCTCCCGAGTGCTGGGATTATAGGCGGGAGCCACCACGCCCGGCACTGTGGTATGTGGTACTGGTTGCTGCTGGGTGTGGGTCTCCACACCCAGTATTGTTATGTGGTTACCGGGATCGAACCCGGGTCCTTGCGCTTGCAAGACAGGCGCCGGAACCACTGAGCTAACTCCCCGGCCCTGTACTTGCTTGATTTTTGACGTAAGTGTTCAGATATGTTCATCAGGAAAATTACAGTCTGTACAGTAGACAGCACTAGAACAACTGGATGTCCATGTGGAATGAAGGTTCTATGTCTCTTTGTTTCCCTTTGAAGAAATTAACTTGAAATATATTATTGATCTAAGTGTAAAACATAAAATTATGACGTTTCTAAAAGTAAATATAGGAAAAACTATTTTTGAACTTGTGGTCAGCAAAGAGTGTCTCAGACAAGACACAAAAGCACTATTTGATAAATATTTTCTTTATCAAAATTAAGAAACTTGCTCTCTTAAAAATAAAAAGAAAATAAAAAGAATGTATTAAGAAACATTAAGAAAGTAAAAAGTCAAGCAGAAAGATTACAAGATCAAAATCACCCTGGGCAACTATCTCAAAGTAAAAAATAAAAGGAATGAGATGTAGCTAAATGTAAACAAAACCAAAAAAAGGAAATAAAAATAAAAGTCAAGGTATAAATTCTTCTTTCTTCAAGGTAGAAAAAAAAATTCTCAATACATATACTTACAAAAAACTTGTACAGTACCTTACAAAAATTCAAAAGTAAGCAGACAGTCCAATTTTTAAACAGGCAAAAGATTTAAACAGATATTTCACAGACTAAGAAGCACATAAAAGAATGTGGAACACTATTAGTCTTTAAGGAAGTATAAATCACAACCACAATAAGATCCCACTAAACATCCACTATAATGTGCTACAATTCAAAAGACTGACGTACCAAGTTTTGGTGGAGTAACTAGAACTCCCATACATTGCTGGAAGGAAGTGTAAAGCAGTTTAGCTGTTTTTAAAATGTATACATTCATCAGGCCGGGGATTTAGCTCAGTGGTTCCGGTGCCTGTCTTGCAAGCACAAGGCCCCAGGTTTGATCCCCGGAAACCACATACCATACTGGGCGTGGAGACTCACGCCCAGCAGCAACCAGTACCACATACCACAGTGCCGGGCGTGGTGGCTCACGCCTGTAATCCCAGCACTTGGGAGGCAGAGGCAGGAGGATTGTGATGTGAGTTTGAGGCTGAGCTCAGGGCCAGCCTGAACCACAAAGCGAGACCCTGTCTCAAAAAAAAAAAAAAAATTTTATACATTCATCATGTGACCTGGAAATTCTACATCTAGATGTTTACTCTAGAGAAAGGAAAACATATATCCATATCAAGATTGATATTTATTCATCACAGCTTTATTCTTAATAGCTAAAAACTGGAAACATCACAAACAGGAAAAGAAAAACCTGATATATTCATAGAATGGATTATTGTTTAGTATTACACAGAGGTTGAACTATCATGCACATGATAAAAATGATGACTCTCAAAAGCTTCACGTTGGGCAAAAGAAGACAGATACAAAACAGAGGATGTTGTGGTATGTTATTTGCATGAGATGTAAATAGTGACAAGGTGTAGACTGGTCCTTGTCTGCGGCTGGGGTGGGAAGGTAGATTGGGCTGGGGCATGAGGGAGTGGTTCACGACCCTGATATCGTCCCTGCCCTGTAAGCGTGAGGGGGTGTTCTTGAGCAGTGGGGCATGCAGTGGAAATGTCTTCTGCCTCCTGTAATCCCAGCCCTCTGGGAGGCTGAAGCAGGAGAATCACAAGTTCAAGGACCTACTCTGGGCAACTTAGGAACTTAGTGAGACCCGGTCTCAAAATAAAAAATTTTTTAAAGGGCTGGGGATACAAATGAGCGTGAAGTCCCTAGGTTCCATCTCTAGTACTGAATAAAAATCCAAGTGTATGTGTATATACATACACTGTACATTACACTGTATATACATACTGTACATACATACTGTACATACATATACGGTATACAGCTGACCTGCTTTGTACAGAGCCACATGCATGGATTCTTACCAACTGCCAGTCAGAAATATTAGGAAAAAGTGCGTTTGTACTGCACACGTACAGACTTTCTCCTGTTATTATTTCCTAAACATATGAGCAACTATTTGTGTTGCATTATGTGTAATCTAGAGATGATTTAACCTGTATGGATGTAGGGGTAGGTTACATGCAAATATGCTGCTTTATATGGAGGACTTAAACAATAATCCTCAGATTGAGACACACAGACAGACAGACAGAGATCCCATGCCGAAATGTGGGTGTGCGGCAGGAGCCTTAGCCCCTTCCTAGGGGGCAGTGTTGGGGAAAATAGCTGAGAGGTGTATGCGGACGAGAGCTTTGCCGGCTCCAGTGTCTCAGCAGAGACCCAGCCCCAGCCCTGGATCAGCCTGCAGCTCTTTTGAATGTGTCCGCGCGCCTCGCCTCACCGGTGGCCGCAGCTCCGAGCCTCCGGCTGGCGAGCGCGGAACGCGATGAGCGAGCCCACAGGGCCTCCCGGCGCCGCGCAAGCCGCCTGCGTGGCGGCGCCTTCTCTGCCACCATGCTGCCTGCTCTGGCCCCCAGACTCGTTTTGAGGTCGGCACTTTCACATTTTTAATGTAAACTCAGATTCTTAAGATGCTCACGTCAAATCCTTATTTTTTTTTAATTTAATTTAATTTTATTTTTTTTTAGGTTTTTTTTGAGACAGGGTCTGGCTTTGTTGTTCAGGCTGGCCCTGAGCTCAGCCTCAAACTCACATCACAGCAATCCTCCTGCCTCTGCCTCCCCGAGTGCTGGGATTACAGGCGTGAGTTACCACGCCCGGCACTGTGGTGTGTGGTACTGGTTGCTGCTGGGCGTGAGTCTCCACGCCCAGTATGGTGTGTGGTAACCGGGGATCGAACCCGGGCCCTTGCGCTTGTAAGACAGGCGCCGGAACCACTGAGCTAAATCCCCGGCCCCGTCAAATTCTTATTTAACAAAAACCACAAATCTGGCTTTCCAATATTCCACTTGCCTTTTGTTTCCAAAAAGGACAGGTGTCCGAGCAGGTTGTACACAGAAACCTTTTTCCTAAAGAGAAATCTTTCCCTTTTTGGAGCGTTCCAACCTCAGTAACTCCAAATCAGGATGGAGCCTGCTGTGATTTTAACCCTTGTTTTTGGATTTCCCTCCGGAACTGAGTTGTAGAAAGGTAGGAGGCTTGTCTCTGACCAAGTCCCGTCCAAGTCTGCCTCTGCCTGTTTTAAATACCTCTGTAACTGAGTTGGAGAGGGCAGCACCCTCGTGAAAGGCTGAACAGTGGGAGCCTTCCCTGCGCTGCCACCCTGGCTCTCCACGGGCTGGCTGCCTGCAGGCTGGCCCTCATGGACGGCATGAATGGGCCCCTTTGCCCCCCCCCCCCCACTTTAGGGTCTAATCTCTGGAACTTCCTGGCCCAAAATGGGAATGAGAGAAGGTTCTCTTGCTTCAGTCTCCTAGAGTTCTGGGATTATGGGTATACCATCGTATTCTGCTCAAGTTGTTTTTGAAAATCTGACACAGTACTGCTGAGTTCTTAAACCATCCAGCGACTAATCAGTCCCTGACTAGGTATTTAAAGTAGTAGTTAGTTACCACCTGAGTGGTAACTTACTGCCACTAGGACAGCCATCTTTGTTTTCCCAGGGAGCTGTGCAAACAGGCCAAAATACAAAGAATCTGAGTGGACCCAGAAGTGTTTTCTTCTTTTTACATCAAAATATATACACATTTTAGTTGCCAGTTATGTGTTTGTGTTTGTTTTTTGTTTTTTGTTTTTTTGTCTTGTTTTGTTTTTTGAGACAAGGTCTTACTTTGTAGTTCAGACTGGCCCTGAACTCACTATGTAGTCCAGGATAGCCTTGAACTTGCAGCAATCCTCCTGCCTCTGCCTCCCATGTGCTGGGACTACAGGTGTGAGCCACCATGGCTGTCGTTGTGATATGTGGTACCAGGAATCAAACTCAGGACCTTGCACTTGCCAGGCAGACGCCAGGACTACTGAGCTAAATCCCTGGCCAGTTGCCAGTTATGTATTAAGCTCAGGGCAGGAAGCAGTTGGGTATTATCTCATGGAGTTGAATGTTCATTTGCCCTATGACCCCAAGATCCCACTTTCAACATCTCCATGGCAATATCATTTGTTTTTGCAACCCAGGAATGGTTGGTACAGGGTTCCCTGGCTGGGGAGCTCAGCCAGCTCTTCTCTCCTGCTAAAAGCAACAACGGATCCTTAGTTGTAAACCAGTCTACCAGCAAATGTTCACTAAATAAATACGAATAAGGACCTGGCCTACTCTCTTCCAGCCAAAGTGGGAGGGGGAGGAAGGGAATCTTCATAGGACAGAGGAAGTGACAACTGGACCTTGAGGCTCGGTTCAGCGTGGAGAAGTGGTAAGGAATAATAACAATAAGGACGATGCACAAGCAATGTCAGCGGTGTCCTCGCACTGTGAACGGTCTCGGTGCTCCTGGAGCCCTGTGGAATGGCACTGTCACCCCGCTTACATGTTCCTCTGGAAAGCGAGCTCTTCAATGTGATGCCATGCCTACCTGAAAGAAGACTGTGGGCAGAGCCTGGAGAGGGCTGCAAAGTGCAGGAGACAAGCAGATGGGAGTCTCATGGCAGGCTGTGACAGCCGTGTTGTGTGGGGGCAAGACTGTCGGGGGACTTCCTGGGCTGGACAGAGGGTCCCTGGCCGCCAGAGAGGAAGCAGGAGTAGGAGAGCCCGGAAGGCAGCCCTGCCACTGTGGTGCTTCAGGCGGAAGCCACCCTCCCACTTGCCCCTTTTCATTCACATAAAGCCGCGTTTGTTTCCATTTATCTGCTTGACTTTTTAGCCAAGATGCTGTTAGGAAAACATATTGCTCTAATTTAATCCACATGTGCATCCCCAGGACACAGTCTGAAAGGAAACTTCAGGTCCTTTCTGAGTCCCAGACTCCAGAGTCTTAGTCTCAGAGAGGTGCCAGGGAAGGGCTTCGGCCTCAGGTGTGGCCCTGACCACCTTTCAGGGCTCTCCCTGAAGCCAGGCTCCCCTGCCTGTGCTCTGGTTTGGAGGTGGAAGTGTCAGGGGCGAAAGGGATGCACCTGGTAACACATGTGGCTGATGCCCTGCACCTGCCCATGGCCAGGAGCGTACACGGAGGAGGCCAGTGGGCATGGTGGGGCTGGAGTCAGTTCATGAACGTGTTTAACTTCTAAATGGCTCTGCCTACTTCCTTTCTGAGAATCTAGGCGCCAACTCTGAGGCATGCAGTGATGATATGAAGCAATGTGTCCAGTCACTTGGGGACATGGTGTCTGCAGTACTGAAGCCACAGATAATCCAGGTCCAAGACTCAGAGGTGGGACCCAGACAAGGCCAGGTACACTCTCACCCTAACACCTGGCTGTGTGTAGAGTGCGACTTTACTGTCATACCTCACTGATCAAAAACCAACACTGGAGAACCAAGCCTGTTTGTTTTAAGGCTATCCTCAAATTTTGCTCCTATCATATATAACTTATTTTGAATCTTATTATATTATCTGGAGGAATCAATTGTCCAAAATGAGAAAAGCTCAAAGAACCTTTCTCATATAAATGTTTATTCACAAGTAGATCTGGAACACAGTACTAAAAGACAGAACCAGAAAAGTCTGCTTTCGATACAAGTTCTGGGACACTTTTGGTGGCTTATAGTCACATCCCTGTTGAGTTAGCCTATAAAGAAAAGATGGCCCTTTTTTCTCATGCTCACCATCTCCAAGGCTGCTTTTCTTCTCCAGCCCTCACCGTCTACTTGGTCTGGGCTGGATTCCTAAGTAAAGCCATGTGAAAACTCTCAGCATATGGAGAAGTTCATATCCAAGGCAACACAGGAGAAGTGAAACAAGGGACTTACATCTGGGACCCTGGGGGACCCCATTATCTCTCATGGTTTTCAATAGTTGAGCTCATAGTCTCCTCAGCTGAAAAGTGCTAGAAGCTGCCCTCAGAGTCCAGCTAGGTGGGGACTCAGAGGATACTGCTAAGGAGAAAAGGGTGGGGGGATCTGAGCAGATTGTGGAGTTTTTGAATTGCCCTAAAATGTAGTTCTCTAAGAACGGTCCAAGGGCCGGGGATGTGGCTCAGTGGTAGAACACCTGCTCAGCATTCGTGAGGTCCTGGTTTCTAGCATGGAGGTAAGTGGGTAGAGGGTGAAAGTTAAAGAAAAAAAGTGGCAAAAGAAATGAAAATGGTGTGAGAATGTGGAAACAGGATGAGTTTCTGCGTGTGGTCCAAGTCAGAAAGCAGTTCTTGCTCACAACTCCTGGGCAGTATTCTTGAAGTTGCTCCACCAAATGGCTCACTAGGGTCTTACAGTAAAAAGCTTTGGAATCTCCCAGTCTGCCAGAGACTCCCCTTCACCTCAAGACAGGGGCTTAGTTATGCAGGCAGTATTTAACTTCTTCCAGGCTGGGAAGGGTCTGGGAGGCTCTCCTGGGGCATGGCCGGCACCTCCTAGCACCTTCCCAGCCAGCAAGGGTGGGGAGGCCATTCCGGATTTTGCAAGGACAGGCATCCAGGCAGGTTTGAACGGCTCTAGTTCTATGAGAGTAGGTCAGCCACATTCCCAGCCAAGGCTTTGCTGAACCCCATACGAAGAAGCTAACAGGCAATTACACAGCAGAGATACTTGGCAGGAACCTGAGGTCAGCGAGCAGGCGGGAAGGAGAGAGCTGGAACAGTCAGTCTACAGATGTTCAGGCCCGACTTACAGATCCCATATTGAAAGGCCCGAACTCTGAGCTCCTGCTGCTAGAGGGCCGGTTGGGAGGCAAGAGGCAGGAGGCCTTCAGAACCATCATTAGGTCCACCAGCAGATACGAGCCATTCACATGGGCTCCTTCAAAGAAACCTGGCCCTGTGAGAGAGTCAAATACCTCTTAGTTGGGCTGGGCCTAAATTTTGGTTTATCAGATTGGTCATCTCAAATTCCAGTTACTAATTACAATGAAACTACCTTTTACCATTAACCAAGTTATTAATGGTAGCGCAAAATGTGTGCCACATCCCTGGCTCTGTGAGCATCAAGGGCAAGGATGGCTGCCTGTGCTCCTCTATGGAAACTTTCTTATGGTTTAACAAGAATTTGGTGTGATTCTTTTTTCCATGAAGGCTCGGGTCTCTAGACGTCATGGTGTACGGTAAGCCTGTAATCTTGGGGCTTAATCAAAACATATTCCATCAACGTATTCTGGTGTTCTGAATGAATGTTTATTTTAAAACAATTTGCTATGGCTTTTTTTTTTTTTTAAAGGAGAGTAAGGGGAATTTCCTGAAGCCAGATTTCTCCCTGCCCCTAAGCAGGTCTCTGTATCCGAAAGACTGTGTCAGATGTGCAGGTCATAATTAACCACAGAGCTGTTTGGGAGAAAGAGAGAAGGAGAGGGCATTTGACAAAGAGTTAACAGATGTCATTTCGGTGGCGGCTGGCCCACTGCTGCTGGGTCATTTGTTGGCTGGAAGCCGATTCGGCTGCTGTCGTAAACACAGAGTAGTAATAATTATATGCAGGCTGCATTAGGCGTAACAGATTGGATGTATAACATTCTGTTAAAGCCCAGCTCATATCCTGTTTCTCTCTCGAGATACAATGGAGACGACCCCTTCCTCCTAGTTGTCAAAGTCATCTCCAAGGATCCTCTTAGACTTCCCAGTAGGGAAATAGGTCACAGTCCTTCCTGGTTAATTCTGCCGAGTTCCAGGGATGGCACAGAGCTCTGCTCAAAAGCGACTCGGGCACACACATTTCAGTAAGCCAGCCCCACCACGCACCACAGAGCTGCTTTTTTTCCATTTGAAAAATGAAAGAATTAAATTCAAAACAAACAACTTCAATTTAACACCAAACTACAGGATAACCAATCTTAAAAATGTCACAGCGTAATGGATCTTAATACCCATAGAAAACACAAAAACAGCACCATTGTTCCCCAGCCATGCAGAGCAACCTCGCAGAATCTCAGTGAAGGAGAAAGAAGGGAAAAACACCTTATTACTTCCAACCCCTGCGAGCCATTTTGGTCTCCAAAGGTTTTAGGCTGCCCGAGGCCGTGTGTCTGCGGTGTTTCGGGAAATGACTTGCCTTCGCACGAACGCTGCTCTGTTCTGCAGCAAGGCTGCCTGCCCCGGAGCGGCGCCGCTCCATTTCTGGTTAACTCTTCCTTCCCGGGCCTGCCGCTCACAGGAGCAGGGCAGGCAGGGCCAGGATGCTGAGGTACTGCAGCCCAGCCTCCTGCAGGGCAGCTGGGATTGTCACCATTAAGAGCAAGGAGCTTGTGAAAGGAAGCAGCTCCAGTAGACTAACCAGCTACCCCTTTGCCGTCTGAAAAATCTGTTCTTAAAAGAGAGATGGTCACAGAACAACTGTCACCAAAACACAATGCACTAAAGCCAAGGGACAGAAGTTGGGCCTTGTGGGGCAAGGCTGGGCAGTCCGACCTCTCCTAGTTCCCAACAGGACAGAGCTCCCGTTTCTGTCTCTAGTCTCTGAATATGCTCTTCTGGTTAGTAGAGTCCAAGCAGGTTGCAGTGTGCTACCCAGGCATGACTTGCACCTGAGGGTTTTTACTTCCCTTGGAACACTAAAGGAAGCTGGGTGACGGAAAAATGTTTGCGCTGCACATCGGAGCCGAGCGATGACAGAAAACCACTTAGCACTTAAGAGGTTAATACAATTCCTAAGTGTTCGGCAATCACTGCAATTTAGTGCCATTTCGATTATTACACAATAAACAGACCATGTTGTCTGGAAGCAAATTTTTATGAGTATAGCTGAAGGGGCTGCAACTTATTTAGCTGCTGAAACTCGGAGGGAAAGAGCATTTCCGAATGCTAACACCACGGATCAGAAATACAGGTAGCAGAGAAAGGTTATTCTCAGGTCACTGCTCCAGCAACTCTACACCCTGACCTTTAAAATGAGTATGTCGTTAGAGGGAAATAAAGTTCACCAAAGTGTGCTTTACACACAGCCATTTTAATAACAATATTGTTGAGTTTCAGAGTGAAAGATTTGGGAATTTCCAGGAACATGTTATATTCGGGAAAGAACATCATGTTAACATGGGCTGGGAATATGAGAACTGTTTTGGCAACTCCAAATATGCATCGAGCCTAGATGCTCTCTCACACCCATATGCACACACACACACACACACACACACACACACACACAGATGCACAAACACCAGCTCATTCACAAACATTGGCTGTGACTGTATTTTTTGGGTACAATGATCTCAAACCAGATCAAACTCCTACTATAATAAGATTATAATTAATCAGCTATGTAAGTGGAGAATGGGATCATGGAGAGGTACGGCAACTCTCACAGCCTGTCCAAAGTGTCATGGCACACTGAGTTCTGAAGAGGCCTTTGGTCCTTGAGGGCCCACGTGAGTGGGAGCTTCGTCCCAGATCCACCAGTAGGAGAAGGAAGTCATCCCAGATACACTTCAGGAGTCAAGGTTAAAATGTGTGCAGAATGTTTATATTCATACATTTTATGCCTTGCAAAGGGCTCTCAGTTTCATGAGGTATTTGTAGCAACCAAACAACCTTCTTGTGAACAAAACAAAGAAGTTGTTCTGAGGCTCTATCTAAGAGATAATTCCTAAGTTAGTCAATTCCACCTGCTACATTTCAGGAAGCCCCTCACACCAAAGGGAATGAAATATGGGGAGCTGGGAGACCTAGGGCCTCATCTTGGGGGATTGTACACTCTTATAACCCTCATGAAGGCCCAGAGCTGCTGAATGTCTGCCGTCAAGGGTCCCCGGGACCCATAGAACAGGTTGTGGCAGCACAGAGAACAAGGCAAAACTGCAAAGGTGCGCCATGCTCCCACGGCATCCGGAGTAAGCCTGCTGTGACACAGATGGGTGGGGGCTGTGGGAATGCAGCCTGTGGTGGCAGGAGAGCATCTTGTGTCAACAAAGGCTGGGCTGGATCCTGGAGCTGCCTTGGCTGATGCAGAGAGCAGAGAAGAGGTGAGAGTTTCCACCCCATCTCCAGCACAGCAGCCAACTTGACACCTGAAATCCTACTTTTAAAGGACAGTGACCTCAGTCTTTGGAATGCAGCAGAATCCCTTGGGGTGCCTGCTGCAAAGACAACATTTCTTTTTTTTTTTTTTTTTT
>PVIR01041899.1:0-12500 GCA_004026965.1 Petromus typicus | reverse complement strand
GTGTGGAGACCCACACCCAGCAGCAACCAGTACCACATACCACAGTGCCGGGCGTGGTGGCTCACGCCTGTAATCCCAGCACTCGGGAGGCAGAGGCAGGAGGATTGTGATGTGAGTTTGAGGCTGAGCTCAGGGCCAGCCTAAACCACAAAAGCGAGACCCTGTCTCAAAAAACCTAAAAAAAAAAAAAAAAAGATATCTGAATAGTGGGTCTTTGAAAACATCATTGTCTTTTAGTTCTGAAATTCTGACTTCATATTGGTTATTTCTGCTGTCCATATTTCCAATGCAAATTTTAATCTCCTGGTTTCTGATTGAAACCCTTTAATTGATTCTAAGTTCTGGCTAAATTGGTTGTTTATGTTTTATGTAGCTTTATTTAGCTCAGCTAACTTTTTATTAGTGTCTTTTGAAAGTGCCTGGGTCATAAAGTAATTTTGGTGTGTGTGGCTTGTGCCATTCTCCTCTTGATTGAGCTCAGGGGAGTTGAAACTTCGAGAAAGCATTTTGTTGTCTTGGCTTTTCATGTTTCTTTTGATTGTTTTTGTTTGATTGATTTGTTTTAAGTTTTGCAGGTAGCTTAAAGGATTCACTGATAGTATAGAGATCTCTTTAATTAGTCACTTTTCAGTTATATACTTGGCCTAGTTAACTGTATTCTTTTGCCTCATTTCCAAAATTCAACAATCTTCGTTAATTTAGGATGGGAGAATACATTATAATTGACCAAGCACCAGGTTCTCTGGGAAGTTACTCTAATATTGTTAATGTTACAAAGGCAATCTTACTGTTGGTTTACAGAGAAAAACTATTAATACCAAAAAATTGTATGACCCTAGTAATATCAAGCAAATCAGCTACACTAATATTGTCCAAAACAAATTGGATACTAATGTACCATAAGAACCAATTATATGCCACCATGGAGATTTTCATCTCCACAATTATGGTGTAAACCTTAAGACAACCCAGGTATTGAGTTACAGATAATATGTATTAATTACAACAGCTATATCTCTTCTAATGGTAGAAAAGAATTTGACAGTAACTTTATACCGTTAACTAAAGATTATTAAATTTTTGTGGGTACATTATTAAAGATATAGAATATGGTGAATACAAGAGGAAAAACTTGAAACTTTATATAATATGAGGAGGATCAGAGAGAAGTGGTACAAAGAATCCTACTGAGGAATAGACAGATGTTTATAGAATTGGGGAAAGTTAAGAAAATAAGCCAATGGGAAATAGAAGATAAAAAGAGGGAGAAAAAAGTAATGGTGGCTAAAACTAAGAAAAAAATTAAAGTGAGATAAATGGAAAATAAGATAATCATGGGACATGGACAAAGGAAAATTCCCCAAACCCCAAACTAGTGAAAAAGAAAGGAGGAAAGGAAAAGAAAAATGATGATCACATTTAACATTGACAGCTTATACCTGTACATGGCACATCTTGATTCTCAGTTTTCCCCTTTCCCCTGCCTTCCCTACAACCCCCACCCCCTATATACATAAGCTTTGTTTACTTTTTTTTTACTATCGAGTTTTTTCTTTCCCTTTTTTACTTTCCTCTACCACCCTTTCCCTTTTCTTTTTACATATTTTCTTCGTATTTCACATTACCTATCATACAGTTTGACATTCATTTACACTATAGTTTTCATACCATAGAAAAATACAGTACTTATACATCTGTGCCCTATTTATTTCACATATGAGTATGTCCTCAAGGTACTTGAGTATAAGTGACTCAAAT
Source organism: Petromus typicus (assembly GCA_004026965.1). Lineage (NCBI taxonomy): Eukaryota > Metazoa > Chordata > Mammalia > Rodentia > Petromuridae > Petromus > Petromus typicus. Next base: position 10,742 of record PVIR01041899.1, on the reverse strand, counting down.
TTATCATTCTTTGTGGCTACTATTCCATTCTACAGAAAAATCACATCTTCTTTGTCTAGTCCCTCATGGATGGGCATTTGGACTATTTCCAAGAGTTAGCTATCACAAATGAGCTGCTGTAAACATGGGTGTACATATATCACTGTGTTATGGTTCTTTTAACTCTTTCATTTATATACGTAGCAGGACAATAGCTGAGTCAAATGGAACCTTATGTATAAAAATGTACCAATAAAATCACTTAAAATAAAGAACTAAAAACCTTAAGTAGCCTTCCAAGTCAAGTAACTCAGTCAATAGATGGACAAATGAATTGAACAGAAACTTCTCAAAAGAAGAAGTACAAATGACCAATAAATACAGAATATGAAAAAATGTTCATCATCTTTACCATTGGGAAATACAGATCAAAACTACATTGAGATTCCATGTCCCCCAGGCAGAGTCTGTCTTATCATCAAGAATATCAAAACAAAACAAAACAAAAAAGGTTCTGGCAGGTATTCAGGGGAAAAGGAACCATTCTACACTTGGGAAAACCTAGGGTCACCACAGACTGAACCAGAAACTGAAGCAAGCTAGAAATGTGTTGAAAATTACGTCCTAAAAGTGGATCATTTAAATATAATCTGGCCTGTCCTTTCAAACTGGTACAGAGCTCCTATCTTAAGAGAAGTCAAGGTCTACCTACGGCTCTAAAAATAAGATTTTCCAAAAATTTATTTCAGAAATAGGTAAATTGAGTAAACAGTTGGTTTAAAACAATTCAATTTGCAAACACTTTCATTATGATAAAAATGATTATACTTCTTAACAAAGAAGTTTTCAAATAGATGTAATTTTCATATTTAATGATTTTTTTTTCTTCTTCTTGAGACTAGGTCTCACTTTGTAGTTCAGGCTGGCCTCCAAACTTACTGTGTAGCCCAGGCCAGCCTCAATCTCACAGCAATCCTCCTGCTTCTGCCTCCAAGTGCTGGGATTACAGGTGTGAGCCACCATACCTGATATTGTGGTATGTGGTTACCCGGGATTGAACTTGGGCCCTTGGGCTCGAAAGGCAGATGCAAAACCGCTGAGCTAGGGCCGGGGAGTTAGCTCAGTGGTTCCGGCGCCTGTCTTGCAAGCGCAAGGACCCGGGTTCGATTCCCCGGTAACCACATAACAATACTGGGTGTGGAGACAGACCCACACCCAGCAGCAACCAGTACCACATACCACAGTGCCGGGCGTGGTGGCTCACGCCTGTCATCCCAGCACTCGGGAGGCAGAGGCAGGAGGATTGTGATGTGAGTTTGAGGCTGAGCTCAGGGCCAGCCTGAACCACAAAGCGAGACCCTGTCTCAAAAAACCTAAAAAAAAAAAAAAAACCGCTGAGCTAAATCCCGGGCCCTCAAATTTAATGATTTTAAACTTGTTTAGTCCATCATATACTTTAGCAATTTTCAGGTACTATTTTTATTCATTGATTTTATTATTCATCATTGTTATTAATACTATAGAGTACTGTCATGACCACTCAGTAATTATAAACATTTATTAAGTACTAAAAAAATGATGTACACACAAAAAGAAATTCCTCTGTGGCTTTCAATGTGTAGTTTACTACCAATATCTACAATTTTGGGGCAGTATCTAGGTCAGGACATGTACTATGTCCCTGTTCATACTGGTAGATAAAGAAGGCATTCAGACTCCGGATCCACGCTGGATGCAGGCACTAGTAGACAGTCGTATTAGGCCAAGTCTGCTGGTACCACAACCTTCAGGCCTCTGCCTTTGGGCGTGGCATTTGTGTCCTTTAGCTCAGAACCCTCAGGGGTTTCTTTCCCTGTGATCCCTGACTAATCCCTGACCATGGCTGTCTCCCCTGGCTGTCTCTCACCCAGTCATTGTGGGAATTTTAACACTGGAAGCCATGAAATGAAGCTGTCGATGGCTACTCTAAGTCCCAGTTTAGTCCACCCTTCTCTAGCCTGGTTCCCCACCAAGCATTCTTTCCAAGGATATGTTGGGTTCTTGAACTGGCGTCACTCACCAGCGATTGCTTATTGAAGGACTCATGTGGGGATAGAATTTTAAGCGTTCCTGACCGGTCACTGTCTGTATCCATTGGTTTGTTCTGCCAGTGTTTCTCCCTGAAGTTCCTTGGAGTCTCCAACCTTCACTTTCTCTCTGTAGATTGAATTGTGCTTTCCTACTTGTCATGAGCTGAGAGCTAGAGAGAAAGTATAGACTGTTCCTTCCCCTTTCAATTTGTGTCCTGTCTCTTCAATTTCTTTGTAAGTTTTAATTTTTGTAAAAGATACTTCCTGATTCCTGGAGCTCTTTTAGGTAGTTATTTGCCAGTGTCTGGATTGCAAATCTCAAAAGAGGCTGCTGTGGTTTACCACTCTGCCTGTTTTCAAACTGAAAATTGATGTACTGTAACTAATAAAAGCAACTGCTTTTCAAACCTTAAAAACAAATACGACCTGTAATTTTAATATAGACACAAATACAAACAATATTGACATAGAGTAAACACTTACTAAATGTGCTAACCATTAACACTGTTAAAGAATTGAACAGTAACATCATAGAGTCAACTAACTAGCTAGAATTAATAGAGCATCATCATAGTACTAGTGAAGAAGAAGTGCTGAGATAATGAGAGATGTAAAATTTTAAAAGAAAAGATGAGGAGAGGTGAGATAAAGAATCTTATTTAGGAGTAAAGGAAAATTAATAGAATTAGATACGTGTAACAGAAAAGAACAAAGAAAAAGGGAAAAGATTATATAGTAAGATAGAGAAATGAAAAGAAAAAAATGAATTACAAAAAGGAAAAAAATCCAGGCCCCCTCCCCCCCCCGAAAACCAATGAAGAGAATGAGAAATTATTCAAAACAAATTTCTCCGCATTTTCAAATGTGTGGTATCTTCCCAGGGTCTCCAGTATTGGAATCCAGCAGACATGGGCAAAGGATAGCGAGTCACTACTTAGACCCATTTTGCTTCCCAATCACATTTTTATGTGTGAATATTGAATCTTGTTCCATCTTTCTTGCTGGGCATGTCTGGCTTTCTATGAAATTCATCCTAGGCCTGTATATATTTCAGTGTTCCCAATTTCTGTGTACCTCTGTGCACCCCAGTCGTGGCTTTCTCCGCTTACCTTTATACCCCATGAGTTTGTGAGGTATCCTATCTGATCCAGAGGTGCTTTGCCATAATCCTAGGCTGTGGCAACCCTCCAAACTGACATATCTTTTTTTTTTTTTTTTTTTTTTTTTTTTTTTTTTCTTGAGCTGTATCATTGATCACATTGGCAGATGGGGAAAGCAAACAGACCACTGAGCTGTGCTGAATGTAGGCTTCGGGGGGTGGGCAGGGAGGTTTCTCAAATAGTCCAAATGACTTAATACCAGCACTTTCAGACATATCCTTCCCCCAAAACCACATTCATCCAGCTTAGTTTGTCAACCCAGAGGTCAGGACCCTGTGTCCTTCCCAGCCTGAAGTTAAACTTAGGGGATTTATATCTTACTCAAGCCCGTCCAAAACTATTTCTTACGGCCATCTCCAGTACAATCACTGTCATAGGTGAGCCCAGAAACTCTGAAATTCTATAACTTATCTTAAAACAGTCCCTTTCCAAAATGGCTCCTCAACATTCTCAAATAAACAAATCAGATATGGTGGGTTCTACACTGGATTTCTTCTTCAAGTTTACCCTGCCATATGGAAGAAATCTCATTTAAAGTAAAAACTCCAGGCTGCTTTTGCAAGTGTTTTGTTTTGTTTTTGTTTTGTGTTTTGTGTTTTTGAGACAGGATCTTAAATTTGTAATTCAGGCTGGTCCTGAACTCACTGTATAGCCCAGGCTGGCCTCAGACTCACAGTGCTCCTCCTGTCTCTGCCTCCCAGGTGCTGAGATTACAGGCATGCATCACCACACTTGGCTGCTTTTGTAGTTTTTTGTTGTTTTGGTTTTTTTTAATTTGAATCTTTATTGGTACATTTTATATGGACATCATCACATGCAGTGTGAGAATTTGTACCAGTATATGACACGACTTATTCTCATTTTCTCCCATTCCACCTCCTAATTACATAAACTTTGTTTCCTTTTTTTTAAACCATCACATTTTTTCTTTCCCCTCGGTATTTATCCCTACTCCCCTTTTCTCTTTGAATATTTTCTATTTGTAGTTTTTAATAACCACAAGCATTTCTTGGAACTAGTGCTACATTCTGGTCTGTTTCTCTGTGGGCTGCTAACCCTTTCCGGACTTATGCTGTGTTAGCTGAGATGGGTTCCATTCCCCAGGAGCTGGATTTATATTCCAACCTGCTTTGTTCTTTTCTCTGTTGTACTCCATATCTCTGGCTTCTCTATAGTTTCTAGTTGTCATCTTTCTCCCAGTTCACGGAGATTTACTTTTTTTCTTCAACAAGTTATTTTTTAGGTACCCCAATTTCAGGTCCCAAAAAGACTCTATTCCAATTTTTTTTTCTATGTGAGACAGGATCTTGCCAGGCTGGCCTCCTTTTCTGTTTGCTTTTTTGTTGGTTGGTTTGTTTGGGGACAGTATTGTTTTGTTTTGTTTTTTAGGAAGGGTTTTGCTGTTTTGCCCAGGCTGGACTTCTGAGCTCAAGCAGTGTTCTGCCTCAGCCTCCCAAGTAGTTGGGACTGTAAGAGTGTACCACCACATTCAGGTCCATTCTTTAAGTAAATGAAATCTGAACATTTGGGATGTTTTTCCCTTCATATTGCTAAGTGAAACTGTAAGTTTTGTCATGATTATTGTATTATCAGCATAATCTTTTAACTGCATTGAAAATATATAAATTTCAAAAACTTCATTGTTTTTATTCATTGCTCTTATTTCTGCAGAACTTCATAGCAGCTGAAGTACTCAAGTTGTTCAGTCTTAAAAAAGAGACAGACCACAAAACAGATTGGCAGAAAATGATGAAATTTGGAAGAAAGAAAAGAGACCGAGTGGATCATATCCTGGTTAGTGTACACATACAAACAATTTTTATTTTGACCAATCTTCTAAAATCAGAGTGTAGATAGTTTTCCAAAAGAGAAAAAGATAATTTATCATAAATATGTGAGATTAAAATTTTAAACCTTCATTAGCTGTGTTTCTACTTAAATAGACATAGAAATTGCTTTGATGTTTGGTGGATGAAAATTTAAGTTAGAATTTATGGAAAGCTTGAAAAATCAACACTTGAGTGGAAACATTGTAATGTAGCAAACTGGAAAGTGCCAATGTGGATTTTGGAGTCCAACTGTTTGAACTTAAAATTTGTTTTTTTAGTTGGTACATAATATTAGACAGTTTTATTTACTCTTTTTTTGCCTTGTTTCTCTATCTGCAAAGTCAAGATGATAATAACTTCCTAGCTGACAAAATTAAGAAAGTTAAATGTGTATATACATTTGATCATGTATTGCTTAATGATCAGGATGCATATGTTGTATAAAACCTTACAGACTATACTATACAAATCTAGAAAGTATAGTCAATAACTTTATAAGGTCTCTTGATATGAGCAAGAGGTGAAGAACAAGGTATATTTGCCTCTATAGGCATAACATGGTATTCTTTTTTTTTTTAGGTTTTTTTGAGACAGGGTCTCGCTTTTGTGGTTTAGGCTGGCCCTGAGCTCAGCCTCAAACTCACATCACAATCCTCCTGCCTCTGCCTCCCAAGTGCTGGGATGACAGGCGTGAGCCACCACGCCCGGCACTGTGGTATGTGGTACTGGTTACTGCTGGGTGTGGGTCTCCATACCCAGTATTGTTATGTGGTTACCGGGGAATCAAACCCGGGCCCTTGCGCTTGCAAGACAGGCGCCGGAACCACTGAGCTAACTCCCCGGCCCCGGTATTCTATTTTTTTACCCAACCTTTTTTTAATAAGTAGAAGGAAATACATTCTAAATAACTTTCAAAATAGTTAATAGATTAACCTTACTGCATTACTCAACATCAGGTATTGTACATAATTGTATGTGCTACCGTTCTTTACAATTTTGTCAGTGAAGTAGGTTTGTTTATAACAAACCATGATCACATGAGCTATAGGGTTGTGCTATTACTTTGTGGAGGATCATAATGCCATTAATTGGTAGGAATTTTTCAACTTCATTGTAATTTTATGTGACCACCATGGTATATGTTGTACATTGTTGGTTAATCATTATGCAGGGTCTGACTATATATGTAAAACACTTAGAACAGTTCAGAACCATTCCTCATAAATAATTGAGTAAATAGTTGTTGTCACCAAATCAGTGTCATCATTATTTGTAATTTTAGCAGGACAAGACTTACTTGGTTTTTCACTATATTTCCCCAGCATTAGAAAACATTTAATGAAAAGAAAGAAAAGAAAAAATTGTTAACCTTTCCTCCCAAAAAAAGAATGTTAAAAGAAAACTTAGATGTTACTTTTCAGGTTTACCTTTTATGTAATACTTAAATTGTGTGTAATTCTCTAGTACTTCATTTACTTAATAGTAACTATGTTAAGTCACAATTGATTATCATTTATCATTCTTTCTCATATCTTATTTTATCCTCAAAATAATTATATAGGAAGGATTAATGTTATTCTTTATTTTACAAGGGAGAAATTTATATTTAATTGATTATATTAGTACATTTTATATATACCTTATGATCATAATCAACATTGAGAATTTATACAAGTTAATTCTCATTTTTTCCCATTCCTCTGCCTTCCATATATCCCCTCACTCTCTACATAAGTTTTGTTTCCTTTTATTTTTTACCATCAATTTTTTTCTTTCCCTTCATAAGTGAGAAATTTAGATTAAACAGCTAAGGACTTGCCCAGCAAATAAAAACCAAGATTTTAACCCATTAATTCATAGATCTTCTCAAGAAGGTGAATTGGTTTCATATTTATACAGTGTTTAAAAGTTATTTGTCAAGTGTGACTTTCTTTACTTCTTAAGGATTAAGGAAAAAAAACATGTTCAGAGCATTCATCTAATCATAGCCCTTATAAATTATCTCAATGTATACATTGAGTCAGGAATTATACTAATTAAAGACTCAGGTTTAAATGAAAGGCAAAGCAGACATAGTCCGTGGCTTCTTGGATTTCCACTTTGCTGGCAAAAACTAACCCATAATATGTAGTTTACACAAGCATGTAATTATAAATTAAGCAACAAAAATGTAATAGGGAACTGGCTATAAGAACATAAACCAGAGGAAACTAATCTGGGGCAGGCTTCTCTGAGATCAAAATAACATTTGATTTCAAATCTTAAAGATATATATATAAGGATGCACAAGGATGTATAAGGAGGCATAAGGATGAACTAAACTCTCTGTTAGAATGATTCAGGAAGAGTATACTACATATACAAAGCATAGGTTTGACCTTAAGTATCAGTGAGGGATGAGATGGCGCAAAATAAGCTGAAAAAAATAACTTCTATATTGTGTAGTGCTTTGTAAACAAAGGAAAGGATTTTGGATTTTATCTTAAACAGCAAAGATTTTAAACAAGAGAGATTAAATTCATAGTTTTAAAAAACCATGGAGGATCCCAGCTATGAGCGAGGCTGATGCAGGTGGACTTTTAAGTTCAGGTCTCAAGATGGGTGGTTGGACTGGATGAATGATTGGATGGATGGAGTAAGTGAATGAGTGAATTTTAGTTACTTCTTTTGTTGCTGGGACAAAATATCCTACAATCACAATTTAAGGGAGGAAAGATTTGTTTAACTGACAGTTTGTAGAGGTTTCAGTCCATAATCAGCTGGCAAAGTATCATGGCAGAAGGGCATCGCAGGAGAAACACTTTGTGCCACACTAGGCAAAAGGCAGTGAAGTAACAAGCAGCATCGTGGTTTTCCTTTTTATCCTATTCAGAGGAGCAGTTTTGAGTGGTGCCACCCAGAACTGTGCTAATCCCAGTCAGTGGACCAACCCAGTCAGTGGGTACCATACATCCTTAATGCCAGTATCATACACCCTAGATCCAGCCATCTCCAAAAAGCCCCACCTATGAGTGCATGAGGCTTTAGAGGGACAGCCAGATACAAGGTATAACATTCTACCCCTGCTCCTAAGAAGACTTATATACATTCCTTTATGCAACAGGACTTTAGTCCATCTCTTAAGAATTGCCAAAGTCCTAACAGTTTCAGCATTGCTGAAAAGTCAAAAGTCCAAAGTCTCTTCTGAGATGTAAGGCAAACTCTTAGCAATAACTCTTGTAGTCATAAAAAGAAAGTTAAGCACTTCCAACATTCAATGGCACAAGATAAACAGTGCCATTCCAAAAGGTGCGAGTAGGGAAATAGAAACGGGACCAGAGAAAGTCCAGAATCCAGCAGGGCAAACACTAACTCCTATAGTACTATGACCAGCATCCAGGGCAATCTGTAGCAAGCCAAGTAAGTGGCTTGGGGCTCCACACCTGCAGCACTGCCAGTGATTTTAGCACTCATGGCTTCTCTCTTGGACCAACTTTGTTCATTCCTTGTGACTTTCCCCAAATGGTTCTCCTGTACACTTTTGGCTTCATACCTGCAGCATTACACACTGATCTCCCAGGAGCACACTACCTGGCCCCACAGGCCTTCTTCTGAAATCTGTGTCGAAGTCTTCCTGACCCCACAACTCTTGCATTTTGCATGCACCTGAAACCAGCATCATGTGGATGACACCAAAGACTGCCACAAGATGGAACAGTAGCCAGCTTCCTTCTCTCTCTGCTATAGGGGTAAAGCGCCTGGATTGCTGAGCACTATGAATCAATTCTGAGGAGCAGCCTCCTCTACGCCACCACTTTTCTGGAACATGATGTTCTCAAAGCAGTCTTTCACCCTTTGTAACTTTGAAGCTGCAAAGGGTGGAGTCCTGGTTCTTGCAATATCTGCAGGCATTTTTTTTCTTTTTTCCTGGTACTTCTCAATAGCCAGGTTCTCCTCTGCTTCATCTTTGTAGTCTGTAACTTTAGTGAATCTTCCTTTCTGGCCAAACTCAAGACATTTTAAATCATTCTGCTGAGTTTGCTTTTGATTATCAAAGGAGATCTAGCCAAAGGCTCTCAAAAGTAACCACACCTCAATATTAGATTTCCTTCAAATTTCCACCAGATTAATTCATTTACCATACTTAACCTTAGTCACAACATTAGACTTAATATTGGACTGCCTTGAAATTTCTTCCATCAGATTAATTTATATGCCACACTTAGTCTCAGGCAAAGTCTGAATAAGAGCAAAATGTAAACATGTTTTCTTCCAAAGCATAACACACATGGTCTGGAATCTAACAGTGCGGTCCTTCCCACCAGAAATCTCCTGAGTCTTATCTTTACCTCCAGCATTTCTGTCAATGTTCTGTCTTCCCATCAAGTTCAGCTTAGAACATTCTGGGGCTGCTTCCTCAGCTGGCATCTACAAACTTTTCCAAAGTCTTTCCATAGCTAGTTACAAAGGCTGTGTACTACCTGGCCAGGTAGCTTCACAGTAACAACCCACTTCTGGTACCAAAATGTTTCAGTTACTTTTCTTATTGCTGAGACAAAATACTTGACACCCAAAGTTAAAGGAGGAAAGGTTTATTTCAGCTCACAGTTTGTAGAGGTGTCAGTCTATATTCATCTGACTCCAAGATAGGACAGCATGGCAGAGGAGCATGAGAGAAACAGTTCAGGGTATGCCAGTCAGAAGACCTGAAGCAGGAAGTACCCGCAACCTGCCACCACCCCCCTCCTCAATCTCTATCTCTCTCTTTAAGTTTTTAAGACAAGGTCTTGCTTTGTACTTCAGCCTGGCCCTGAGCTCACTGTGTTGCCTGGGCTAGCCTCAGACTCACAGCCATCTTCCTGCCTCTGCCTTCTGAGTGCTGGAATTACAGGTATGAGCCACCACACGCACCATCGTAGTATTGGAAATTGGGGATCGAACTTGGGACCTTGTGCTTGCCAGGCAGATGCCAGAACCACTGCCTTTTCATTTTTTTTTTCCCATCCAGGCTACCAGCTTTTTGGGTGGTGCCACCAAGAATTATGCTAATTCTAATAAGTGAACTAATTTGGTACCATACATCCTTAATCCCACTATCATACACCTTAGCTAGTCAGATCTGGAAAAACCCCACCTACGAACGTATTAGGTTTTGAAGGTACATCTAAATTCAAACTATGATATATAGGTGAGTGGGTAGACACTTGGATAGGTAGACAGATAGAACGGTGAGTATAGCTCATGGGTAAAACACCCCTGCATTTGGTCCCCCGTATCCCTCCCAAAATTATAGAGGAATAAAGACCAGATAAGAGGATATTAAAGGTGAAGGATGGCTTATTTAGTCTATGAAAGCAAAATATCTTATGTAAGTTTGTCTTGAGCACATGTCAAAGTAAATGAGGAAACTAGGATAGATAGTATACACATTTAGAGTAAAATAGAAATAAAGATTTATGTATGAGACTTCCATCTAGTTACAAACTGCTACTTCACATGGTTTCAGAAATGTTATTCTGGGCCGGGAAGTTAGCTCAGTGGTTCCGGCGCCTGTCTCGCAAGCGCAAGGACCTGGGTTCGATTCCCCGGTAACCACATAACAATACTGGGTGTGGAGACCCACACCCAGCAGCAACCAGTACCACATACCACAGTGCCGGGCGTGGTGGCTCACGCCTGTAATCCCAGCACTCGGGAGGCAGAGGCAGGAGGATTGTGATGTGAGT
>PVIR01041898.1:0-12522 GCA_004026965.1 Petromus typicus | reverse complement strand
CCTTCAGAGTAATCCAGATTTTAGAATAGCTCAGATATCCTTCTGTGTAAGCCTCCAGGCCCTAGAGTTAAACAAACAGGTATCAAAGCAGTTTACATCGACTTGTACATTCTACGCTACCTGGACTCGCCATGTGTAGCTGACAGGTTTCATTTAACTTTTTAGTGAATAGTTGCTATTCACATTGAGCTTCACCAGTGTCCTCATTTCAAATTTTAAGGAATGTGATTTGAGGAATATGATGGTAGGCAGGTCCTCACAGATACGCCGACATGTGAGGCCCAAGTGTGTACAGACATGGTGGTCCCCCAGGCCAAGCATGCGAGGCGTAGGCCCTGTCACAGGGCTCCCCACAGCCGGGGCCTGAGAAGCCTCCAGCCACTGCTCTCTTCTCACAGAAAACCAAGAAGCCCAAGGCAGCAGAGTCGGCTTCCGAAGCAGACATCGATGCAGGTAAGGACAAAGAGCCCAGTGTCTCCAGCGTGAGGCTGCGCCGGTGCTGAGCAGGCCGCTCGCCTGTGGTTTGGCGTCCACTTTGCTTATCTTATGTCTCGCAGCCTTGCCAGGGCCATCCAAAGTGAAAAGCAGCAAGGCCGAGGAAGCCAGCCCCGAGCCGCACGAGAAGAAGGGTGCCGCCGCTCCGCGGAGTGCAGGTGGGCCTGGGAATGGGGTAGCAGCAGACGGAGCCGAGTCCCCCTCATCAGGCCTAAGATGGGCCCTGGCACAGCTGAGCCGCTCAGTGGAGCACTTGCCTGGCGCACTGAGCTCTGCTGCCAGCACCTCAGGAGGGAGAGAATGTGCAGCATTTGGAAGCTCTTCTGGCCCAGCCTGAAAGAGTTCTGGCTTTTTGTTTCTCGTGCAGCTAACGGGCCCTCCTCTGGGAAGGCGGGGAAGCCTGGCGGGCCCCAGAAGAGGTCCATCGCCGACAGCGAGGAGTCGGAGACCTACAAGTCCATCTTCACCACGCACAGCTCCGCCAAGCGCTCCAAGGAGGAGTCGGCGCACTGGGTCACACACACGTCCTACTGCTTCTGAGTCCCACGCCCTCCCGCCCCCCACATGATGACGTCGCCCTCTCTGCCTTCCTTCCCGTGTGGTCACTCACTGGGGAGCTGGGGGGTGAAGCCTCCAGACTCCCTCAGTGTGCTCAGCCCTTCTGGGTCAAAACCACAGTGGTTTTGCTGCAGTGGTTAGTGCAGTGGCCAGGGAGACGGTCTCGGGCATTTCAGACCGCAGGCCCAGGGAGGAGCCAGGCCTTTTCCTGCACTGGGAGGGGGTGGGGTCTGCATTTTGAACAGATTAGCTGGGAACCTCGTGAAACAAAATAAAACCTGTCCACCTTTCCCCTCATCTGTCTGTATATTTCCTCTCTGCCCTCATGTGATGTCTTGCTAAGAAAATTTCAGACTTGCTACAGGCATGGGGGTGCACGCCTATAGTCTAGCACCTCCGAGGCTGAGGCAGGAGAATCTCTGAATTTGAGGTCAGTCTGGCCTACGTAGTATTTCAGAAGTTGCAGCATTGTGCCTATGCTGATAGCACTGATTTCATGACCCCATGTTTCTCTCCCTTAACAGCAAGTCAAGGAGGGAATTGAGATGAAACTGGCACTGTCTTTAATGTGCGTTGCAGTCAGCGATTATCGAAGCTTCCACAAGGCTGCTTGTGAAGCTTGAGAGCATCCGAGACGGGCCAGGGAGGGGCCCCGAGGAGGGCAAGTTGAGTGGGTGCGGCGATGGCTCAGGAGAGCCAGGTGGCTCCCGCTGCTCATGTGGGGCCAAGCGCATTTCCACGTCCGGGCATTTTCCTCGGTTACACTCAGCAGTGAGTTTGCCCTGGACCTTTCCAAAGTAAGTCGGAATTGGCCATTTTACCTCCCGGACCAACGTGGACAGCCTAGGTAAACCATTTGTAAGGGTTTTTTTCTTTTATTTTTTGTAACAATCTTAATTTATTTATTTGGGTAAAATTGTTATAATCCATTCTTTTGTTTTCACTTTGGAAAGAAAAGTTGATTAATCTTTCAGTCAAATACCACTATAGTTTTTATCATCGATTTTTATTTTGATGACCATTTTTACAAGTTTTTCCTACTTTTTAATCAGTTTTATTTTGCACTGGTTATTTTGGGGGATTTTTGGTTTGGTTTGGTTTTTTTGAGACAGGATCTCACTATTCAGTCCAGGCTAGTTTTTTTTTTGGTTTTTGTTTTTGAGACCATCTTGCTTTGTGGTTCAGGTTGGCCCTGAGTTCAGCCTCAAACTCACATCACAGCAATCCTCCTGCCTCTGCCTCCCGAGTGCTGGGATTACAGGCGTGAGCCACCATGCCTGGCACTGTGGTATATAGTATGTGGTATGTGGTACTGATTGCTGCTGGCATGCCCAGTATTATATGTGGTTGTTGGGGAATCGAACCCAGGCCCATGAGCTGGCAAGACAGGCACTGGAACCACTGAGCTAACTCCCCGGCCCCAGTCCAGGCTAGTTTTGAACTCACTGAGATCCTCGTGCCTCAGCCTCCAGATGCTGGGATCACAGCCATGTGCCACTGTGCTCTTCTGCACTGATAATTTTAAATGCATCTGTTTCTGATCTGATCAATGTCCTCAGCCTCGGAATTTGATCCTTTCTGACGTCCCAGCCTCTCTCCCACCCACAGGATCGTGGGGAAGACGGCTGAGCTGGGAGGCTCCTCCTAGCTGTTCCCATTTAGCACGGCCATGACCCTGTGAGCTCAGCATGGTCTGGGGGCCGGTATGACGCCTGGGTGCTTCCAAGAGGGAGCAAAGCCGGAGCTGGTCCGAGGCTGGAAGCCAGCCTGGTCTCAGGCTACCCTGGAGCAGACGCATGGCAGGGCAGTGGGCCAGTGGGTTCCCCCGCCACACTCTTGGCCCTGACTCCAGTCGCGCAGCCCAGCACCGGTCAGAAGAGGCTGGAAGGCCTCTGGCTTCCTCCGCCCGACCCAGGCCCCTGCAGCCCTGGGCTGGGAGGAGGGTGGAGGGCTCCCATCTGTCACTCCACACTTCCCTGTTTCCCAGCCATGGAACTGGAGATTCCCCCGCAGCCTGGGTCTCCTGGCTCCCTGCTTCCAAACACGGAGGAAGAACCAGGCGTTTGCACACTTGGAGGGACAAAAGGGACTCCTGTCCTCAGGGGGATAAACATTTCCCTGGTGAAAAGCAAGTGTGGCACAACAGCAAGCTCTGCTGTGGGTCGTTCACATAAATCAAGCCACCCAGCCTTGGGCAGCTGGCCAGGGCGCCGGCCCCGGGCGATCACACCCTGATGGGGGACGGTGTCCGGGCGGGGACAAACCTCCAGACAGCAACCAGGACGCCCACGCCCGCGGCAGGGCCCACGCTTCCTTATAACTGCATGGACGTATTTAGTGGCGCGAGGACTGACCAGGGCCTTCACACCGAGCGAAATCCTCAACCCTCTTGGATGATTCACGACGAGGTCGGCTCCTTCGCTGGGCTCAGTGCTGCAGAGGGAGCTAAACACCAGGTTTTAAGTAAAGTCCCATGGAGATGGCCGCAGATCCCTCGGACACGCAGGCCTAACGGACCATCGAGCCGAAGCCGAGTCGGCAGCAGGGGGCGCTCACATCCCGGTCGGGGACCCGAGGCCCTGCGGAGGCCGCAGGGTGGCCGGAAGCGCCCCCGAGGACTGGCACTGCCATCATCGTGGACATCACAATGGGCATCACAATGCCACGGCGCCTGTCCCCGCCCCTATGACCAGGCGGCCGGGCCGGGGCCGCCATGCACTGACTGCTCACCATGCGGGTGCTGAGCGGGCTGCTGTTCTTGTCTCTGTGCCTCTCCTGGGGGGGCGCCTTCATGTTCTCCGCCAGCAAGGAGCCCCTAGAGAAGGTGCCGTGCGGGGCGCAGTCGCGGGTGAGACCCAACCTCCCGGCGCATGCGCAAGGCTGGCTGGGCAACAAATGGCTGTGGCTGTTTTTTGTTGTTGTGCTGTACGTGATACTGAAGGTACGTTTGCAAAGTGAGAAGACCAAGAGTAAGGTAAGAAAAGCTGGTAAGAAAGGCTGCTTCGTTTCGTTTCGTTTCGTTCGATGGTTCTGGGGATTAAACCCAGAGACTGCCCACTGAGCTCCATCCCCAGCCTCGCTTTTATTATTTTGAGACAGGATCTCACTAACTCATTAAATTACCCAGGCTGGGTCAGAACTTGTGATCCTCCTGTCTCAGCCTCCCAGAGTTCCGGGGTCACAGGTGTGCATCCCCACAGCCGGCAGAAAGCTCCACTTTCACGATGTATCAATTTAGTGGCAAACTTCAGATCCTAAGAAACACAGGTTTCAATTAGGAGAGGCAGGACTCTTCCATGTCACAAATGAGAACGTACCCACCTCATAACCTTAGGAAAATATGGCAAGTGTGCTTCCTGACGTGTCCTTAACTAAGAAAAGACGCAGCATCACTGTGCTTCCAGTCCCACAGAGGCTGGAACAAAGGGTACAGTTTTTCCCGTGATGTGACTCTCTTCAAACTGAGGATTGATTCCAGAACTGAGGGTATGTTTCAGGTCAAAACACAGCCAAAGTCAGCGTTCCCTGATTTTTAAAACTGTTTGGCTTAATACAAATTCCTGGGCTTCATGGAAACGTTACCAGTATCCTAAGTAGAAGAGTAGAGAAGGCCTGTACTAAGGGACAGAAGTGGAAGGTAGTGGCTGATCCCCAAGGCAGGGAAGGAAGGAGGAGAGGACCCAGATCTAGTCCTTCATGACGCCCGTCCAGAACGGCCAGAGTACACACTGTCCTTCTATAGGGCCAAATGGTAACTAATATCAGCTCTGCGGGCCCTGGGACCTCTGTGGTAACTACCAGCAGCTCTGCCATGACAGCCTGGCAGTAGTCATGGATAATATGCAAATGACCGAGCCAGACTATGTGCAGATAAAACTTTATTTACAAAACAGGTGTGGACCAGATAGAAACTTAAATGAACATTCCTTTCTTGGGACTGTGTCAAAATGGAATTATTCACCGTGAATGTTTTTTGACAGGAGCAGAATCCTACTGGCCTTCGAGCATATCCATTTCGCTCTCCACCTAAGAAAGCCCAGCTTGCCTCCCCAACCAAGGACTACGCGTTTAATACCTTAACCCACCTTGAGACAGACCTTGTGCAGTTTCTGTCCAAAGTACGGAATCTTAAAGCAGCCATGATGACGAGTGGCGGTAACCTCAGGCTGTACAGTCCAGAATTTCCTGTCGACCCTCAGAACGGCGTCACGATATATGAGGTGTGGGGAGAGAATCCTGAATGAACGGATTTCTGTGTCACAGTAGGAAAACAGTTGAGTGTTGACAAATGATATCCAGACTAATAAAACTATTCTGAAGAAAGAATTCTCCGGCATGTGAGATCTTTCTCCTTCCCACTTTACTAGAAGAAAAAAATTGAGGCCGTAGCATAGCGACAGCCCTGATGTTCTGTCTTTGCCTTTCTTGTTCCCTCGACACCTGCGTATAAGAGGCCTGAAAAGGACATCGTGAGCATGACCCAGTGGCCCCGGATATGACGGGCTATGAAAGTCTGGAGGGCAGATACTCATAAATTCATCGAAATGCAAAACAAGGAACAAAATCCTATAAGTGAAGAATTACAAAGGGCACTTTGTGAATTTAAGATGATTCAAGCGAGGCATGGTGACACAAGCCTGTAATCCTGGCACCCGGAGGCAGAGGTGGGAAGATGACTGTGGCTAGCCTGGGCTACATAGTGAGACCTGTCTCAAAAAATGCTTAAATAGGGCTGGGGATTTAGCTCAGTGGTTCCGGCATCTTCCTTGCAAGCACAAGGTCCCGAGTTTGATCCCTGGTAACCACATACCACAGTGCCAGGCATGGTGGCTCACGCCTGTAATGCCAGCAATCGGGAGGCAGAGGCAGGAGGATTGCTGTGAGTTTGAGGCTGAGCTCAGGCCCAGCCTGAACTACAAAGCGAGACCCTGTCTCAAAAAATAATAATTTTTAAGAATAAATAAAAAAGACTGTTCGAAGGATGTGTTCTCCCCATCCAAAAATGCCCTTTAACTATTCCATCCTGTGAATTCCAGTTAGTAACTTCTTCTTTTACCAAACCTGGATGAAGGAAGCGGAGACTCAGCTTGTACTTTCTGTGTCTTGGGGTTTGGGACAGAGCTGAGCTATCCAGGGATCCCAAACCCAAGCTATCCAGGGTTCTTCATAACCCTTACTTAAAGGACGAAGAGCCACGTGTGAGAATAGCTAACTATACCTACCCCACTCCTCAACTCACTGTCCCCCATGGGCCAGCCTGAGGATTTCGGGGGACTGTGTGGGCTGGAGCATCGCTGGTGGAGGAGCAAAACCCAGGCAGACACTGCCATCTCTCAGGCTCCTGTGGGGATCACGGTGGGGCTTTTTTGTTTGTTTTTGGGGGGTTTTTTTTGAGACAGGGTCTCGCTTTGTACTTCAGACTAGCCCTGAGCTCAGCCTCCAACTCACATCACAGCAATTCTCCTGCCTCTGCCTCCTGAGTGCTGGGATTACAGGCGTGAGCCACCACACCCGGCACTGTGGGGTATGTGGTACTGATTGCTGCTGGGTGTGAGTCTCCATGCCCAGTATTATTGTGTATGGTTACCAGGGAATCGAACCCGGGCCCTTGCACTTGCAAGACAGGCGCCGGAACCACTGAGCTAAGTCCCCGGCCCCACGCTTTCTTTGCAAAGGGGTTTAACCTCTGCACCCATCTTCACTGCAGCTCTCTGGACGGGCACACGGAAGGGCCAAGATTACTCTTCTGCCTTCTAAGTCTAAGTGACTTTAGCAGTACACACTGAAGAAGCCATTGTTTTAAAAAAGGAGGCCATGTGTACGTGTGTGTGTGTGTGTGTGTGCCCGCATGTGTACATGTACACACGTGTACATGTGCAAACCTGTGATCTCAGTCTGACACCAGGGTTTGGCAAATGGCAGCTCATGGGCCCGATCCAGCCCACTGTATGTATGCTGTGGTCCATGAGTTTTTATTTTAAATGGCTAGAAAAAAAACCAAAAGATGAATAAAATTTAGGGACATAAAATTCACAATTCAGTGGCCACCAACTCATGTGTTGTCCCTCTGTGCGACCCTGGCAGAGGTGAGTCACTGCCACAGCCCGTGGCCTGCAGAGCAGCCGGACACTTCACCTCTGCCGGAAGCTGCCGAGGTGACCTGGGGACACGGCCCTGTGGGAGAGTCGCTCAGGGACAGCGCTGTGTGTGTAAAATGCCCCTGGTGGCCTGAAAAAGGAAGCCACCTGTGCGAGACAGTGTGTCCTAAGGCCAACGTGAGAGGCCGCCAGCGGCCACTCGAGGGAAGCAGGACCCACACGATGGGCACAGAACAGATGCGTGACCTGAAGCCACACGGTGCACGGGGATTGGTTTTGTCCTCGCTTGTGTTCTGTGGCTTTTGTTTTGGTCATCTGAACCGCAGCCCTTCCCTAGGGACCACCTGCCGTGGAGAACGCCCACGCAGGTTCCACGAGGCCCAGTGCCACGCATGAGAGTCCACGATCCCCAGAGTCCCTCCCCCGGCCCGAGATCCAGCGCGGGCTTCCCGCCCTCGGAGTGAACCTCAATGCCCTGCCCTGCGCCCCCGAGGCTGCTCCGTGGGCTCACCGCCCGCAGGCCTCTCCTGGCCAGCCTCTCCCCCGGCCCTCGCCCCGAGGCCCTTGGCTGCTCACAGGTCTCAGCAGCGGCCCCTCGGGGCGACCTTCCTGCAGGATCTCGCACAGGGTCAGCGGCTTCCCGTCTGGTCACCTGTGTGACAGGTGCCTTCTCCTGCGCCTGTTTTATGCCTTATCCCCATGATCGGGGACTGTGATGTTAAGATTTATAAAATGAGGGCCGGGGAGTTAGCTCAGTGGTTCCGGCTCCTGTCTTGCAAGCGCAAGGACCCGGATTCGATCCCCAGTTACCACATACCATACTGGGTGTGGAGACTCACCCCAGCAGCAACCAGTACCACATGCCGCAGTGCCGGGCGTGGTGGCTCACGCCTGTAATCCCAGCACTCGGGAGGCAGAGGCAGGAGGATTGCTGTGATGGGAGTTTGAGGCTGAGCTCAGGGCCAACCTGAACCACAAAGTGAGAGCCTGTCTCAAAAAAAAAAAAAAAATTATAAAATGAAATAAATGTTGATTTTCTTCCTCGCTCTGAGCACACAGCGCCGAAGACTCGGGAACCTGCACGTTGACAGAGGGCAGCCCTGGCGGAGGGCGGGTCGCCGGGGTCCACGCACCCTCCGGGACCCGCGCGGCTTGCAGTGACCGCGCGTGGCCACAAGATGGCAGACAAAGCCCACATTTTCCAAGTCTCCCCTGCGTCCAACCGCACCCACCAGGTGTTTTCCGGGAGTGACGCGCGACTTTCGTTCGCCAGACTCGTGGTAACTTTTCCTCTACCACAACTACCATTTACTGTTTGATCGTCCGTCGATTTTTCTGGGTGCTGATGATGAGACGGGAAGCCCCAACTCCGCCAGAGCCCGGTGTTCCCACGCTGGGCGCACTATCGGTGCGCGTGGGGTGAACATCCCACCTGCAGGGCGCTCGCGCTCCCGGTGCGGGAAGACAACAAACAGACGCCTAAATTAGATAAATCCGTAGTGCGTCGAGGGCATATTGCCACTGCGGAGAAACATTAAACCAGGAGCGAACGGTGGAGAAGAATAACCCGAGGAGTGGGGCGCGCGGGCTCTGGGGAGCGCAGCGCACAGGGCTAACGGGACAGCGGGTGCAAAGGTCCTGAGGCCGGCTGCGCAGGGGTGAGGCCCCGACAGGCAGAGCCGCCGGGGAGAGCTCATCAATACCCACCGGGGCCCAGAAAGTTGGCCCTAGGCACCCAGGCGACCAGACCGGCCCCAGGGAGGCACTGTGACCTCGGTACCCTCGTGGGCATGGGTGGCACAAGGTGCCCAGGAAACTCAGGTGGGGAAGGCGACAGGTGCGTGGCCCTTCTCCAGTGGGAGCCACTTGGTTCTGGAATAGCAGCGCCAGCTTCCGTTTCCTGGAGCCGAGCGGGCCCCGTGACCTGCTGCGCCTCGTGAGTCTGTCTCCAGGAACCGAACTCCTTCCCCAGGCTCCACGTTCTGCTGGAGCCCGGAGACCCTGGAAACAAAGACCGGACCCCCCGAGGGAGGCCGCGTCCGGTCTGAGGCCGACAGGGCGGGGCGGGGCGGGGCGGGGTCAGGAGGTGACGGGTGGGGCTGGGAAGGGGGAGGCCCTGGGGACGGGGGAGGGCGGGGCGTTTTCGCTATGGGCGGGGATTAGGGGCGGGGACGGGAGGGGCTTCAGCAGGGTCTCCGGGTCAGGCGAGGTGCGGAGTGGGTCTGATCGGTCGCCCACTGGAGAGGCGTGCAGCTCCGCCTTCTCCCCACGGCGCCCTGGCAGCCCCGAGCTCCCTCCCGTTTCCCCTCCATCCCCTGCCCTGCGCCCACCCCACGTTCTCGCGCTCTAAGGCAGCAGCCTGGCCTTCCGGGACACCAGCCTGGGCCACAGCCCCAAGGTGGAGGCCACCAGGCTGCGGGGGATGAACTCACTCGTCCCGGAAACACCCTCGCCGCCGGATTCACTTCTTCATTCAGATAGTCCTTTATCTGTCCAAGACTGGACCTGGTGACAGCGCCTAAAACCCCAGCCACTCAGGAGACTGAGCCCGGAGGGTCCCAAGCTCAAGGCTGGCCTGTGGAATTTATAGAGATCTTCGTATTAAAACAGCAAAAGAGCTGTTCGAGGGGCACCAGCCTGTAATCCCAGCGCTCAGGAGGCAGAGACTGTAGGATCGCCAAGAGTTCAAGACCAGCCTGAACTACCCAGTGAGACTCTGATTCAAAAAAGAAAAAATAACGAAAAAGGCTGGTGATATAGCTCAGCGTGCCCCGTCGTGACCCACCGTCTGGCGCAGCTCCCCAAGGCCAGAGGCTGCGCTGGGGAGGCCCGTGTGCCCACCTGGGTCACACAGTTCCATGCGCACAGGCTGGGATGGGGTGGGCACCCACATGCCACATCATTCAAGCGCATGCTATTCGGCTGTGAAGAGGGACTCCTGTCACCAGCCACAAGGTGGACCACCCTGGGGACAGGCAGTAAGAGCGCTAGGCCAGCACGGAGCCACACCTGGATCCTCAGGCTGCGAGCCAGGTGAGGATCGCACACTGCGGAGCTCAGTGCTGTTAGGATTGGAGAAGGTGCCAAGGTTTTTTAAAATAGCTTAGGTTTTTTAAAATACAATAATGTAAAAGCAAACATGTTTCTCACCCACCCCAGACATATATGTAGAGGGGTTAGGGTTGGGGGGCCAGTCAGGAGCCTTATTATCGCACAGCACCTGAGCCATAGCAAAAGAAAAAGATAGGAGCTGTCCTTGGTGGTGGTAGCACAGGGCGGGGGAGGGGGGGGCACTGAGGCAGGAGGATCAAAAGTTCAAGTCTAGGGCTGGGGACTTAGCTCAGTGGTTCCGGCGCCTGTCTTGCAAGCGCAAGGGCCCAGGTTCAATCCCCAGTAACCACATACAGTACTGGGCGTGGAGACTCACGCCCAGCAGCAACCAGTACCACATACCACAGTACCAGGAGAGTTGGCTCACACCTGTAATCCCAGCACTCGGGAGACAGAGGCAGGAGGATTGCTGTGATGTGAGTTGGAGGCTGAGCTCAGGGCCAGCCTGAACTACAAAACGAGACTCTGTCTCAAAAAAAAAAGTTCAAGTCTACCCTGGGCAACATAGTGACTTAGCAAGACCCTACCTCAAAATAAAAAATTTTTGAAAGGTTGGGGATGGAGCCCAGCGTGAAGGCCCTGGCTTCTAGCCTGGTGTACCGAAGAAGGAAAACGCAGGGGTGCGGTGGTGTGGGAGTAAAATGAGGTGGCAGGCAACAGCGCAGGGCGGTCAGAGCCTGCCCTCCCGGCTCAGGGCCTTGGGAACTCCAGATAAGACCACTATTAGCCGGGATGTGTCATCCTCACCCCTGGCTGTTTGCTAAAGTCCTGCTGTGAGGCTACCTCCTGCTGGGCCACCACCTGGACCTCCAGGGTCACAGGCCAGGCTGACTGCAGCCAGCCCCCACCGTGCAGGACCCCCCTGGCAGACCCCGTGCACCGCACTCTGCAGGCCTCTCAAATGTCGCTGAATCGTGGCCCTGCTAACTCGCCTTGTGCCTGGGTTTTTGGTGAAAGAAATGTTGTCATCAAGCGTCCTGTGTATTATTATCTGTCTGATGTTTTTCCATAAGTATACTCACTCCTGTAAAGAAGAAAAATAAGTAAATACACTGGAAAAGAAAGGTTTATATCAGAGCCCTACTGAGAAAATCAGGCCCAGTGAGCATTCATGTTAAAAGTAAATCTGTGGGCCAGGTGTGGCGGCACACACCTGTGATCCCAGCACTCAGGAGGCTGTGGCAGGAAGATCACCATGAATTTCAGGCCAGCCTGCGCTACATAAGGAGTTCAAGACCAGACTGAACTATATACTGAGACCCTGTGTCAAAAAAATAAAGTAAAACAAAAGAATGACTCAGGACGGTGTGTGGGTGGAGGGAGGGAGCGCAGAGCTGCCAGAGGCTATGGCTTCTGCCCTTGTCCCTGGGCTGTTTTACTTTCCTGCAGGTCTGTCTGGGAGGTCACCTGCCTTGGAGATCTTCTGCCAACATCACCAGCCCCTGAGCCACACTCAAGCTCCCAGAGAGAGCCCTTCTGTGTCAGTGGGGTGCAGCGAGTGTCAGAAAACCGTTACAACTGGGCACAGTGGCCCACGCCTGTCATGCTGCCAGTCGGCAGGCTGAGGCAGGAAGATCTCTGCAAGTCTGAGGCCAACCTGGGCTTCAGAGTGAGCTCAGGGCCAGCCTGAACTACCTAGCAAGACCCTGTCTCAAACAAACGAAGGTGAAGAAATCCAACAAGAACTGACATTGGAGATGGATGAGGAACTCAGGGCAGGACGTCTCCTCATCCAGAGGCTCCAGGTCCCTCCTGCCTCACCGACCGACGTGTCATCAGCCCCATCTCCATGGGGATAAAGTGTTGACGAGCCCTCGGTCAGGACACTTGGTTGGGAGTATGGATGAAAGCGTTCACTTTGATAACTGCCTCTTTCTCCTCCAGGGGGCTGTTTCAGAATCGGTTTGGATGATCGGTTTGCAAATGTTTTTGTGCCTTCGACCACTTGTATAATGGCAAAAGCCCCTCGTGCGGCCGGCTTGTCCTTTGGGGGCAGCTGAGTAAACCGCACACCGCAGACTCCGCAGCAGCTGTTTAAGAAAAAAGAGAAAAGAATAGAATAAAAGGGCCGGGGAGTTAGCTCAGTGGTTCCGGCGCCTGTCTCGCAAGCGCAAGGACCCGGGTTCGATTCCCCGGTAACCACATAACAATACTGGGTGTGGAGACCCACACCCAGCAGCAACCAGTACCACATACCACAGTGCCGGGCGTGGTGGCTCACGCCTGTAATCCCAGCACTCGGGAGGCAGAGGCAGGAGGA
>PVIR01041897.1:0-12510 GCA_004026965.1 Petromus typicus | reverse complement strand
GAGGCAGGAGGATCCCAAGTTCAAGCCAAGCCTGGGGAAATGAGTGACCTAGTGAGACTCTCTCACATACAAACACTGGGCCTGCAGGGCCTAGGTTTGATCCCTCACACATGCTCTAAAAAACAGAAATCACTGACCATTATCCTCCTGCCAGTCTCCTAATTTAAGTACCACATCTAAAGTGAAGCAGCTTTTTCTTCAGCAGTTCTTGTTTGTAGAGTGCTGACTGACTTCCACCTGTCCTGGAAAGCCATCTGCTTCCATGCTCCCTGCCCTATCAAAGGTATTGCCATGAGCCTGAGTAAACCCACTCTTTTCCTATAGACACAGGACAGTGTGTCATAAAAATGAATTTGAGTTCAAGGTAGGCTCAAAGGAAAGGAGTTGAAAGAAAGTGAAAGCTCTGAGAAAATCACCGATAGCTCATTCAATTTTTAAAAAATTAAACATTTTCCTGGGTGCAAAATATTGCCTTGTATGTGGGGCATCATTTAGATTAAAGCCAGCCCAGCTTGCTCCCAAATGAGCAGATTGTGACGTGTCTCACATAGACCACTCATTCATCTCATTCACATTAATTTGTCTGGCTGCCCTAGGGGTTCTTTTTTTTTAAATTTTTTTTTATTTTTAGGTTTTTTGAGACAGGGTTTCGCTTTGTAGTTCAGGCTGGCCCTGAGCTCAGCCTCCAACTCACATCACAACAATCCTCCTGCTTCTGCCTCCCGAGTGCTGGGATGACAGACGTGAGCCACCATGCCTGGCACTGTGGTATGTGGTACTGGTTGCTGCTGGGCGTGAGTCTCCACACCCAGTATTGTTATGTGGTTACCAGGGATCGAACCCAGGCCCTTGTGCTTGCAAGACAGGCGCCGGAACCACTGAGCTAAATCCCTGGCTTTGCCCCAGGGGTTCTTTATTAACCCATCAGAGGGGTTCGCCAACATCTACAGTGGACTCTTGAGTTACTACTGGCCAGACATACAAACAACTTAGGTTACGACTGGAATTTTAGTTCTGACTTACAACCAAAGTCTTGAGTTACAACCTGAGCTGCAACCAGCCCTAAGGAATCAAGTGAGTTAGTAAATTAAGAGTCCACTGTATCTAGGTGTGACTAACAGTAGGTGTGGGTGGTAGTAAAAGCTGTGCTCCCCACATACTCCAGGGCTTAGTACCCAGTGGTTCACAAGCATTGATTACTACTGTATTTACAATCTGAAGAATTAATTGCCAACACTTCAACTGGAAACTTTCACTGAGAAATTAGTACTATTAGTGAAAAGTTGGGAAATCTGGCAACCTGGGTCCGTTCCTCATGGGTGGGGGTGATGATGTGGAATGATTACAGCCCCTAGGGTGGGACGTGAGATTCCCTTTCGCCACACTCCCCACCACTCCCTTGCATCTCCTCATACAAGGCCAGATGTCAGCTGTCATTTAACAGCATAGCTTCACCACCATTTTTCTCGTGACAGAGATAAGAAAATGAACTGTTCCACACCCTCCAAAACAGGTCCCTTTCATTCACTGTCCCAGCCACCTGTCCCTCCAGCCACTGGAATTCACGGACACCTGAGATGAGTACCCCTCTCTACCAAGACGCTCAAATGTATTCCTTGTCGGCAGGTCGTGCTCTTGGCATCTGTTTGGAATACCTTTTCTTTCTCAGATTATGTCAGTGTTAAAGTCTCCTTCTGGCCCAGAGTTCCTGTTAGCTCCGGAGGAACATCAGCGGGAGTTGGAGTAATTCAGAGACTTAGTATTGGGCGCTTTAAAGGAAGCATGAGTCGCTGATCTTTGAATTAGATCCGTTAAGAGCCCCATCTCCGGCGCTTGCCCCATCCTGACCTTCTGCTTTTCCTCACTGTAATGGCAGAGCTTCCAATTCCCACGACTCCTTGGCTGGGGTAAATATTTGTATGCTCCGTCAAGATGGAGAATAAAGACAAGAGCCCCCCCCACCGCTTGGCGCTTGGGACAAAGCGTGCCTAGTTTCTTCCGCAAAGGACACAGGGAGGGGGACGAGTGGGTACACCGTGAACTAGCAGTGGGCGAGGGGGTAGAAGGGCGGGGAGGAGAGGGATACTGCAGCTCACAACAATGGCTGCGGAGGAAACAGGTGTGACGACGCCTGCTGGGGACACTCACGGTTGAGCTGGCGCCGGCGGATGCGGTCCCTCCATGGCCGGTTCCGGATCCAGTGCAGGCGCGAAGGTAGCACCATGGTCCCAGGGAGTGGGGCCTAAGCCCTCCTCATGGCCTGGTAGTCGTCCCGGAAGTATGAGAATTACAAAGAGAAAGCAAAAGAAACAAAAAACAAAACCCACTCTCTTCTCTTTTTTTCACATTTGAGGTTTCCGTTTACTTTTATCTTATGACTAACTGGGCTTGCCTTTCCTGCCCGTCTCTCCCCAGTGGCCTGGAGGTGGCAGCCCCTCTGCACAGGCTAGGCCGGCCTCCCTCGGCCTCTGGGGCCATGTTTTATGCATGAAGGTGCTGGGGCTGTGTCACCAGGCTCCTGTGTCTGCTGGGCAGGCGTCAGAGGAGCCGCGTACTGGTGGGGGAGGGCCCATGCACAGGCGAGGACAGCTGTGGGCAGGAGGGAAGGGCAACCAGGGTGACCAGGTGCTCAAGCAGATTTAGACGTCACTGGGTCCCCAGCACCTAGAATAATGCCTTGCACACAGTAGATTTGTAATAAATACTGTTGAATGCATGAATGATTGGGTGATAACCAGCTCCGATTTTCTGCATTTACCTTTGTCCTTTGCACCCTCCTGCCCAGTGCACTGACTTCAGGAGTTCTTACGAGCAACAGGCCTTTTGCACATATTAACTCTATTCTTCAGCCGAGATGAACTGCTCCCTGCAGGGCGACAGCCGTTATTAACCAGCCATGTGATTTCATGAAAGTTGGCAAATTTTCTGGGCCTGTTTTCTTACCTGCAAAATGAAAGGGGTTCAGGATATGTAATATCAAGAGTCTTGGGTCCTTTTATCTCTGTGACAAGTCACCCCAACTTAGTGGCTTAAAGCAACACAGATTTATTGTCACCTGTTTCTGGCTGTCATGTGACAGGTTGGGTTCGCTGAAGCAGCCTGTGCACCTCATCTTGATTTCAAGTTTTCTGTGGTACACCGAGGGACACCACCCTGGGCTTCACCTCAACTGCAGGGACAGCCCCGGACGATTGTTCCTGGACTTTGGTCCCCACGTTTCATTTTCTGACTCAGAGGAGACGAGTAGAGACCAAGATGAGAACAGAATCGAGGTATGCTAACCAGTGAGGTCCACTGACCGCTGCAAGTAGACAAAAGCCCCCAGCATGGCGCAAGCAGCACAAGAGAAAGACCCAGGAGATGGGGGATGGACGCTGTCCCCATGTCTCCGCGGCCCTGGACTTCTGCCTTTGCTCCCTGCAGCACGGCTCTGCTCTCTCCGGCACTGAACAGAAACTAGAGCAAGCGGCTTCAGTTCAGTACAAGGGAGTCTTGCGGACTCTGCCGGGCTCTGCGGCCTGTTCTGGCCCTTTCCACTCTCCGGCGCCTGGAAGTCTATTTCAGCAGTTAAGATGCACGTAGAGAATATGATTCCAAAATCAAGATTCGTTTTTCCGAATCAGTATCAAGCTTCTTTCCCCGTATTAAGCTACACGTTTCCCAAAACCTCCAAGGTAGAGTCAGCCATGTTCTTGATGTGCACGATTTACAACAGAGGCGAGAGCATCAGTCCACAGGCTGGTGTTGGCAGGACCAGAAGGGGTAGGCAGGTCGGATCGGGAGGCCCTGGAGACTTTCCCGTTGTTCTCAGTGTAAATTTTACCAGTTTCTTCTTTACACTCGAGGGAGGGGTGGGGAGCGGGTGAGAAGCGGAAGCGCCTTGATCTTTCCCATCCACCCTTTTCTGAACTGCTGTGCTTTATCTTCCGGTTTATCCGACCAGAGGGAAGTGTCTTTGCTGTATCGTTCTGCCCAGGAAATTCATTTGTGTTAAGCGGAGAAATCAGTTTGTACTCTTCTTTGGGCTCAGGCTGCTCCTATGTTTTCTTAAGCTGCTGAATGTCACGGTGGAAACAGGATCTGCTAGTAACAATTGTTACAGCGCATAACTGTGCGATCCTTTCCTGCTTTTTCTTCCAACCTCTTTTCAGTAGAGGGAAGCGGGCTTCAAGGCCCCGGAAGAAAGAGCTCAAAGAGCTCCCACACCCACAATTCCGTTTGTAGCATCCAGGGGCGAAGCTTCCCGCCAATTACTCAGCGGAGAGCAAGAATTGCTGTTGTACTAGGTCGCCTTCCATGGCTTTTAAAGAAAGCCCCTGTGGGGGCCGGGGATTTAGCTCAGCGGTTCCGGTGCCTGTCTTACAAGTTCAAGGACCCGGGTTCGATTCCCCGGTAACTACATACAATACTGAGCGTGGAGACTCACACCTAGTAGCAATCAGTACCACATACCACAGTGCTGGGCATGGTGGCTCACGCCTGTCATCCCAGCACTTGGAGGCAGAGGCAGGAGGATTGCTGTGATGTGAGTTGGAGGCTGAGCTCAGGGCCAGCCTGAACTACAAAGCGAGACCCTGTCTCAAAAAAAAAAAAAAAAAGAAAGCCCCTGTGGGAAGTGTGGTATTATGGTAGAATAAAAGCTTATCAGATGCCAGCAAGGACGCAGCAGCCACACATGATTTATTCCTCTCTTGCCACCAGTAGCAAAAGAGCATTTATTCTCTGGGAAGTCCGAGGGACTGGGAATTGGGCACGTGCCACGACTCTTTGTTAGTCCACACATTTTCTTTGTTTGTCTGTTTTTGTAGTTCAGGCTGTCCTTGAACTCACTGTGTAGGGCAGGCTGGCCTCGAGCACAAGACACTCCGCTTGCTTCAGCCTCTCCAGTGCTGGGATCATAGGCCGGCACCACCACACCCCGCTTGTCTACACAGTTATTAGGGCCTTACAGAGACTCAACCTGTGTTCAGTGCTTTACACATGGAGATTTTTCTTTTTTTTTAGGTTTTTTGAGACAGGGTCTCGCTTTGTGGTTCAGGCTGGCCCTGAGCTCAGCCTCAAACTCACATCACAATCCTCCTGCCTCAGCCTCCCAAGTGCTGGGATTACAGGCGTGAGCCACCACGCCCGGCACTTGTGGTATGTGGTACTGGTTGCTGCTGGGTGTGGGTCTCCACACCCAGTATTGTTATGTGGTTACCGGGGAATCGAACCCGGGTCCTTGCGCTTGCGAGACAGGCGCCGGAACCACTGAGCTAACTCCCAGGCCCCACATGGAGATTTTTAAAAGAAAAATATGATGCAAAATAGTCTCAATGTTTATTGACCTGGATTTGGCATGTTTAGATGCCCAATCGAATGGCATAAGGAGAGATTAAAAAACTGCTTAAAACTCTGGGAATTTTTCC
Organism: Petromus typicus; assembly: GCA_004026965.1. Classification (NCBI taxonomy): domain Eukaryota; kingdom Metazoa; phylum Chordata; class Mammalia; order Rodentia; family Petromuridae; genus Petromus; species Petromus typicus. Next base: position 7,102 of record PVIR01041897.1, on the reverse strand, counting down.
ATGGCCCATCCATCCACCTCTAAGTGATACTTATTTAACACGGAGAGTACATTGTATGTGTTTACTCATATGCTTGTCATTTAATATTCCCGTGTCCATTTTGCAGATAGAAAAACTGAGGCACAGCATGGCTTGGTAATTTTCCAGGATCACACACTTAGCAAGGGGATGAGACATGATTGGAACTCAGGTGATTTAGGTTTCAAGTCTTTAACCACAGCCTGTTAGAACTCTTCAAATTAGGTAAGTAACATTGCAGTGTAACTGTATGCTATGTCCTGCTTCTTAAATTTGGTAGCAACCCTTTACTTTTTAATCATGTTCCATAGAGCTTCAACAAAGACAATTACTAATAAAAAGAATGAGAAAAATTGGATAATTACTAGAGAATTACCTGGGACCACACCACATCCAGATGTCTTATAGAAAAGGAAACAAATTCTCAGAGGTAATGAGCCTCATCCCCCTTGGTGCAGTAGGCTGGAGAAACAGAGTCAAATTTTACCCAGCCTTGTGCCTGAACCTCAGTAGTGTTCTTTCCACTGCTGCTCAGGTAAAAGATCCCAAAGCTTCAGGTCTGGAATGTTCTTAGAAGATGGTCTTTGTGGAGTAGGGAGGAACAGTTTGAGCAGGATAGGAAAGAAGCGGCTAGGAGCAGAGAGAGATTGGCGCCTTCCATAGCCTTCTCTCTCTCCAAGCCAGGTCACCTGGTGGTTCTTCCTTGTTTTCTGGCTTCTCTAGCATTTCAGGCCTCTGTGAATAACCTCACCTTCTATCCAGTTGCGTGAACCAGAAGCCCAACTGTCATGTATCCAGATGTCCCTCATGCAGTCATGCTTGGGGCTTCTTGGAGGTGACTGGATTCAAAGTGTGTGATAACTAATCGGGTTTAGCATAGTTCTGGGTGTGGAGAAGGGAAACCTCAGCCTAGAATGGGTGCCATCAATCAACAGACTTGTAGTTTGGATAGAATATAAAGGGACAGAAGCCAGGCAGGCTGCTGCTTGTTGCTGCTGCTCCTTTCTACTCACCACACCATGGACTGTTTCTCTTCTGTCATGCTGCCCTGCCTTGGAGTCAGCCAACTGTTGACTGAAACCTCTACAAACTGTGAGTGAAATAAGCCTTTCCTCTTGTTACTTTCAGGAGTTGGGTATTATGTACAAGCAATGAGAAGATAACTAAGATACCAGGTCTGCCCCCTCCTCAACCCTCTGCTCCAACATTTAAGCCAAGGTCCTCATCACCTCTCAGTTCTGTCTCTCCAAGGTCTGATGGGCCCATCACCCATCATGGACGGATATCACAGCTTCCTGCCTGGTGTCCTCATGGCCCCATCCCTGATCCCATTTGTTATGTGCAGCCAGAGTCACTCTCTGGGGATGCAGATCTGGCCAGGGACCACCTCCAGGTAAAACCCTTCTGGAACAGATGTTATTCTCCAGATAAAATCTAGATTCCTCAGCCTCACTGGCAGGCTAACTCTTCCTTGGAGGGTAGAGAAGAGGAGGCAGGAAATGAAGATGCCAGATGGTAGCTGTTTGTTGAAAAGGACAGTTGAAAGGAGCCATCCGGGAAGTGAGCGGGGATGACCGATGTTCCAAGGAGAGGGAGTGTCCATGCACTGAGATTTGGTTCAGAAGTTAGAGGTGCGGATGACGGCACCCAGAGTGCTGGGTGTGGGGAGTGGGAGCAGCTGGATGGGGACCTGTGAAGGTGGCCACCCAGAGTCTGTCGCCAGAGCCCTCTGCACCTGCCGCCACCGGGAGAGATCACTGAACAGCTTGCTTAGCTTCCTGCTGACACGATGGGCCCACATGTTTTAAGTCTTATAATAATTATGCAAATAGTGACTAACTGAGATCATTTAGAGCAAAGGTGACGTTGTATGTTGCGTTGGTGACAAGAGGAAGGCTGTGTTCCCCGGAGACACTATGAGCCCTCAGGAAAAACTCCAATTTAGACAGGAAAGAGTTTTAACACAGTGACTGCTTTAATCTTTATGATGAGCTTCTTCTGGGAACATATCCAGATGTAGAAAAGACATATTTTCTTCTGATACACTGTGTTAAAAGATCCAACTTTTCAGCTGGCTGCAGTGCTGCACACCTATAATATCTGCACTGTGGGAAGTAGAGGCAGAAAGATGAAAAGTTCAAGCCATGCCTGAGCAACTGAGGGAGACCCTGTTTCAAGATTTTAAAAAATTTGAAAGGGCAGAGCATGTAGCTCAATGTGAAGCTCCTTGGTTCAATTCTCAGTACTGGAAAAAAAGATTTAAATTTTCTCTGGTCTTGATACCATCTGACTTAGAGCCCATCCTGTGCTAAGCCTCGGCAGAGGACAGGGATGAAGACACCATGTTCTAAGGTCGCTTCTCCTTCTGTGTAAACCATGAGCCCTCAGTGCTGCTGTCCCACACCTGTTTCACGGAAAAGGAAGCAGAGGCCCAAGGAGGACATGAGTCTTGGTGGCAGCCACAAAGCAGAATCCTCCCTGAGGTAGCTTTAGTAGTCGTTCTGATTCATGGCCCCATTATTTGCATATTCACAAGTCATTGAAAATCAGGCTTCTCAGCTATAAAATGTGTTCCTCAGCAATATTTTAACATTACATCTTATGTGTGAGCAAACAGTATCACCAGGACTATGTTTTAGAAATTGTGCTGTAAAGCGAGTTTCTGAAAGGCTTTCTGCAGCCTGGTCCCTTGTCAGACTGAGATGAGGAGTGAGTGCTCTTGCGCTCGTTAGGCTGGAGGAGGAAGTGACTGAGGGAGATAAAGCAACGGGGTTTCCTCTCCTGAGTCTCTTCCAGGACTTTCAGACTCCCCAGTGTCTGCCCAGCCTGCCTGAGCAAAGTTGTCCAAGGAGCTCACAAATTTCTTTTCTTACCAGGCTAGTCCAAGTCAGTTTTTAAAAGCACAGTAGGCAGTAAACACCCAAAGACGAAGACCTGGTGGGCTTCCTCTGCTGAGCACGAGGCCATGGGGACCGATACACACATCACTGCACCACGTGGTCTGGTGTGAGTGAGGCTAGAGCAGAAGCGTGCAGTCCCTTGGGAGCAAAAAGGGGGCAGCCAGTTCTAGCAGGAGGAGGGAAATCAAGGTAGGTGCAGGGATGCGGCCTTTGAGCTAGACTTTGAAAACCGGTAGCAAGTTGGGGGCAGAGAGGAGTGAGGAGAAGGCCAGAGCCTCAAGGAGACCAAAGCTCCAGGGGAAATGGCAGGTGGAAGGTGGAGGCACAGCCTGCGGAGGCCACAGTGGGAGGGGCAGACAGTGTGATCACAAACTGTGCTCGAAAACCACGAGGAATGTTTCAATTTGAAAAATGTATTGCAGTAAGAGACACATAGCTGTTAATCCTCCTCAAAATTTTCCTCTCATTTCAAACACACTGGTCTATTGTTCTTGCCACTTTCTGGAGCAGTCCTGGAAGCCTTCTTTCTTCAGTGTCTTTATGGGCTGTGATTTTAAAAAATGCAGTGAGTGCCGCAGCCAAGCACCATCCTGCAGAAAGGCCGGTTCTTAAAATATGCTCATGTGGCTTAATCCACCTTATTCACTGGATCTGGTGCATGGAGACTTGTGGCTCTTCCACAGCATAAAAATGACAACGAAAGGGATATATTTTGAATTCATTCAAAGGCAACCAGAATGGTGGCAGGACAAGTAAAGACACTCTCAGAAAAGGCCTTCCAGAGCTGCTTGAGAAAGTAGTGAAGATGACTGAATAAACGAGTTTGAAAGTAAATGAAGTGTTCTGAGGGGAATTAACAGTCACGTGGGTTTTACTGTGATACATTTAAAATTTTTAACATTCTCCATAGCTAAAGGAGAGCTTCCGGCAACATGGGCTCCCTCTTCCCTTGGGATCTGCGCCTGCTTCTTCCGGACCCCATTGCTTCCCTGCCCCGGCCCTCTTCTTTGCCTCCAATTCAGTGATTTGCACCCCATGTGTCCCGAGCCATCTCACTGTGCTTTGCAGCTCGCTGAGATCCAGGAGGGCGGCAGCTGATACTTGGAGTCTCAGAGGGAGTCCTGCCGGATGGTGTCCTGTGCTCCCCACCAAGGGGAGAGGCTGGAATATGACAGGAACACAGGAGCCTCCTCTAGAGCCTCTCCCCTGAACCAGTTCTCAACAGAAAGGAAACACAACCAGAGGCTGCTGAAGAGAATGGGACATTTGGATCAATACATTTAAAAATCGAATCAACTTTTAAAATACACAAATAAGAACATTGAGTACCTACTCTATGCCAGTTTTTGTACTAAATGTTTTTAGGGTATTTTCCCCAGCATACCTGGGAAACCTAATTATAATCTGCAGTGTGCTCAGTGAGGGTGGAGTCAGAGCTCTTGACCGTGCTCAGAACGGTCAGTGACAGTCAGGGTATCCAGCTCACCCCGGCTTGTGCACAGTGGTCCAAGATTAGTGCTGAAAGCTGGACATGCTGGGGAACCTCTGCCCTGGGCGAGTGGGGAGGGCTGCTCACATTCCTGAAGGTAGATGGCCCTGGGTTTCTCCCAGCAATTAGGACTGAACACTGCTAGACTCCAGCCCTTGTAGCTGACAGGCTTGCTGACTTAGTTCATTTCATTTCATTTCATTCTTTCCGCCATTTTCCTACACTAATGCCACAGATCAGTGCTGGGCAGCAGAGCTCTTTCCCCTCCAGGCTGTTTTGAGAGCAGCAGGTCTGCAGACTCTCGTGCAGCTGGACTTAGCGTCTGCCCAGCAGGCACAGTGTGTGTGTCTTGGAAGGATGAAGTGGTCAGCCTTGTCCTGAGCGCTGTGGCCACAGCCAGCAGAATGAGGGCCTGGAGGGGAGGCAGCAGCTTCCTGACCGAGGCATCAGTGTAGCCCAGCAAGGGATCTAGAGACCACTCTGCTAACACACAGTTCTCTGTTAACCAGTAGAGTGCCTCCAGCCCTCTCAATGATTCCATGACATGTTGATCTTAGTCCCTTTTCTTGTCACTAGAACAGAGCACCTGAAATCCACCACCCTGGCCCAGTCCCTGCTTCGCTGTCTCCAAGACAGAATCAGCAAGGTGAAGGTCTTAGGGACAGGAAATTTGTTCACATCTTGGTGACCACGAATCAGAGTGAAGCAGGAAGCTGGGGAAGGAGACACCATCCCACGTCAAACCTCCAGCGCTTTGTCTTTACCCAGGCCCCACCTCCTCACAGCATAGCAGGTAGTGAGCTAATTGGTGGATGAGTGCACCGATGGGCCTGCACCCTCACCTCTAACCACCTTCCACAAATCCCACCTCTGAACAATGAAACTGGGGGGGAAGCCTAGTCCATTTTTTGTATTATAACATAACACCTGAGGCTGAGTGACTTTATAAAGGAAAAAATTGGTTTATTTGAGCTCATAGGTCTGGTCCAAGGTTCAGAGTCTGCACCTGATGATGACCTGGCTGGCAGAGTCCCAAGGTAGCCAAGAGCATCACATGCCAAAGGAGGGTAGTGTCTGTGTGTTTGGCCTCTGTCCTCAAAAAGCCACAAGGATTCAATCCTGAGAGGTCCACCCTCATGGTCTTATCCAAGGGAAACCTCTTCCCAATGGCCTCAGTTCTGAACATTATTGTTGTAGTTACTTTACTGTCATTGCTAAGACAAAATACCCAGCACCCAACATTAGAGGAAGAAAGGTTTATTTGGCTCAGAGTTGGTAGAGGTTTTGGTCTATAATCAGCAGGAACCTCCAACCTCCAATCTCCCAGGCAGGTTGACATGGTAGGGGCGTGTCTTAGCTGAGAAATTGTTCATGAGGAGCAGAAGGCAGAAAGCAAGCCATTTCTACCTCTTTTATATTCTGTCTAGACTACTGGGATTAGTGTGATTCCAAACTAATCAGTGGGTTGATTTAGTAACCACACCATTAATCCCAGCACCTCTCACTCTAGATTCAGCCCCACTTGCAAGTGCATGAGGCCTTGAGGGGACATCTGGACACAAACCAAACAACCATAGTCAAATCAAGCTTCCACCCTTTTGATACCTCATAATAAGGATTAAATTTCAACATGTGAAATGTGGGGAACTCACTCAAATCATTTCTAAATCATACTCTAGGAGCTGCTAGTAACTCTTATGTATAACTCTCTTTTCACAGAAACCAACCACAGGAGCCTGAAATTTACACCAAGAGCATAGATAGCTCCAGATAGAGACTAGGCCCCCTGACCACAGCTGGACAGTGGCTCCCTGGAGTCCCTCACCCGGGCTGAAGAAGACTGCTGGGTGGGGCGGGTCGTTGATTATGCCAGGTGTTGGCATTTGTGCCAGACTTTTGCCTTCTATGGTTTTTGCCATCTAAGACTTTGACGAAATCATTTTTTTCCTTTTGTTTTACACCCACACTGTTATTTTTAGGTACTTTCTGTTAAGGTGCTGATTTTATGAGTTTGGAAGTCAGAAACTTTTGATACAGCTCTTCAGCCTTAGTTTATGTAGAAATACAAGCTATGATTATCTTTGATATGAATGATCAAATAATTGTTGACATAAATTCCTAAAGAATGTAAATGCTCTATTGAAACTTCCTTGGTTAGAAAAGAGAAAAGGAGAAAAATTGAAAATATTTACATTCTATAGAGTATTACATATTCACTATACATACAAACTATCTATTTATTGCAGTAGGTATATATTATATTTTAGGAATACTATAAACCATGTAGACAGAATGACAGTTTTACTCAAATTTAAATCTCTATGTGTTCTGTGTCTTGTATGATGCTTACAGCTGCCCTTTAACATTCAAAAGTTCTAGGAGAAACTTTGTTTAATCCTCTGTAAAGGTGACGGTGTTTGTAATAGGAAATTATGTGAAACTGGCCAGAGAAGATCACTATTAAAGGAAATGGAACTTTCTCACTTGCGCCTCAATGAAGATTATCAGCCCTGTGTATTTTCTTCTCCCCCCATCTGTCCTGTGGGGTCCCAGGGAACACTGTGGCTGGCATGTCGCCAGCTGCAGAGAGAGGAAGTCAGGCCCCTCTGACGACACCTAATACAACACGAAAAGCATTTTCTCTGACAGCTCTTAAGATGTGGGGTCCACATTGCATCTCCTGTATCTGAAGTCT